>JADLZK010012965.1:0-189531 GCA_015847255.1 Hyparrhenia diplandra
TCATATATAATTTGTTTCTTTATTTATCCTTTTCTTTTAATTTTCTTTCTGCCGTGTGGGTGACTAGCCGGCTATATGGCTACATTATCTAGGCAATTGGTGATTTCTACTTGCAACTTGGTATGTGATAGTCCACACTCTCTCAAAGACCAATTGAGGTTGAAAGTTGAAACACTTTTGAATATTTTGGTTATTTCTACTAGCTGCCTAACCTTTTGGGATGTAGCCTGAGCTACTTGGTCAAACATTGATAGATACAAATCTCATATAATTGCATTCTTTTGTGAATGGAGAGTAAAAAAATTTATTTACGCTACGTTGCAAAAGTATCTCTGAAGTCGGAACCATTGAGGGGAAACAAACTTGGTATGGGATAGCCTCACGCTTGCGTAGGTATATTTTGAGCACAGATCGTCGTCGGTGAATGGAACGTAGTCGTAGCTGCCAAACCTTTGTGGGCCGTCGTAGCCATGAGCTTGACCTAGCAGTATATATTTCAGGTAGTGATGAGGAGCAGTCAACTAGCTACTAATAATCAACACTAATGGAACCATCGATCTGTTTACTCTTACCTAAAACCACGATCATCAGTTAAATTACATGCTTCGGTGCTCACGTTCCTATCCAATGCCGTCACAACAAGTACAGTGGTGTGTTGGACAGATAAGATGCTGATGAGAGCATGATGCATTAGCTGGAGAAGAAGCATTATTAATTGCACTGTGCTAACTGTATGACGACGTGTGCTTCATTCTCTGAGGTTTGGCCTGCAGGTCTGTTTTATTTGGAGCATTTGTAAAGAAGCAGTGTGTGGCACATCATCTTTTGCAAGTATCATTAAAAAGGATGAGCAGACAAGCAAATAAAAACCAGAGACGCAAGATCATCAAGAAGAGTTCAGTTCATTAGAGACCACATCAAACCTATAATTTATCGCCAGCCTGCAACAACTCAAAACCACTTGCATGCAGTGTGCGCCAATTGATCCACGGGGCCTGCTTGGATGACCTCTGGATGACCCCTGATGAATTGGTCGCTGTTGTTGTCTTCTTTGGATAATATGGATCCCCTAGCTACTCAGAGTAGATGCTAGCTGTTTAAAATGGGAAACTGTATCATTATATTTGTCCGTCGATTGATCTTCTGATCGGAAGGTCTCTCCCTAAACGGACAACAAGTACACATTTCATTTCAGTTTTTATCTGAGCGGGCCCTATTGTTTGATCGGAAGGTCTCTCCTACACGCAAAGCTACCCATGAATAATGCAACCTCGTAGTGTAAAACGCATCCGGGACAAAAACACGAGATATGTAGTATCGCGACCTGCTCGATCCCGTTCCAATTTATATACCGTTTTGGCTTTTCTATGTTTTGTGGGATTTGTTATCCTACAGGCGCCTAGAATTTCCATTTTGTTCCAGGCGATTGATCTGAGCTGTTGGATCTCAAAGGTCATCTCCGTTTTCTATTCCTTCTTTCTCTGGCCTGAAATCACATCGCCTGAAACTCACGGATGTTTCCAGTCGTCTGGGGAGAATAGGAAATGTGAAGTTTTATTATATGTATGGTAGGATAATGATGAGCATATTTGCTTTCGGTGCATTTGTGATGATTTTGCACATTTTGTGCTAGCTAGCTAGTCCTCACTTTTTGTACGGCTAAAAAACTCCGTAGTTTTCAGAGTGCCAGGTGCCATGCAGCCTGTGGATGTGCGGGGAACCTCCAACTATATGTTCGGATGGCCGAAAGGTAGTGATAGCTTTCCTAGTTAATTATTATGAGATCGCACCCGGCTGGCCCCATCAGATCAGAAAACAAAATTATCTTATCTGAGTAATACACGTATGAGTAGTTCCAGCGCTAACATCATGCTGAACTTGAACTGTGCTTTATTAGACATTCCTTCGATGGTTCGAGAACAAGGACACATATATGGTGTACGGATGATTATAGTGTAATAAATAATATTTTGGATTGTTTTTATAGTGCCTCTAGACGTGTGAGATTTGATCAGTTGAGTATGTTTGTTTTTAATTTGCAGCTGCATGCTTTTGTGTTGCTTGATTAGTACTCCTTCCGTTCTAAATAATAAGTCACTTTGATATTCTTTATTTATTCATTTTTGCTATGTATTTAGACATATTATTACTAACAAAGATGAGTGTATCAAAAAAGTGAAAACAACTTATAATTTAAAATGATGAGAGTATAGGATTCAAGTAGTAATGCCCTCTTCCAAAATAGTTGACATTATGAGAAGCGTGCCAGTCACAAATTCTCAACTTTGACTAGGTTTTAGAAAATATATTTAATGACTATCTAATGATACAAATTATGCACTACAAATATTAATATTTTTAAATGTATAAATTCTCAGCTTTATCTAGATTTTAGAAAATATATTCAATGATCTATCTAATGATACTAAGTATACATTACAAATTAATATTTTTAAATATCTACGATAATAATCAGTTAAAGTTTAAAAACATTCTCAAAAAAAAAAAAAAGCTAAAAAAAAAAACTTACTTCTCGAAATGCGAGAATAACATCTATTGGGGACGGAGGGAGTGCATTCCATAATCCGGCGTTGCAGCGTGGAAAGTAGGAGGACCATGGTCGTAGAACGGGCATGCATCATGCCGACCACTAGTTTTTTCTTCTTTTCTTGAACCAATAATGAAAGGGTACTGCAGAGAGCCGAAAGATCGTACTACTGCAATATTTGTAGCAAGATCTGTCCCTCCGATGTCTCCCTCAAGCCTGAAACTGTGAAGCCGCCAACGAGCCAAGCCGGGGGTCAGGCAGCAGCTTGGACTTCTTCCATCGTCAGCATTCTCCGCCGGCAACCGCAACTAACGACGACAGCTTCCCACCCCTGATGATTAGAACGCGTCATCGTAATGGATGGTGCCGTTTTTTCCTTCATCGAAAACCTAGATTATACCAGGTCTCCATTATCAGACTTGCCCGGCCGCAAAGTTTAATTATTATATCAATTCCATCCGGCCGTGAAGTGGGTTAATTAAGCCAAGCGGGTAGTATATACTTCTATTATTGGTTTATTATTCTACTATTCTGTTGGCTCTAGAGCTAGAGTTAGTTTCTAGCTTGGCTCTAGGTAGCCTCAAACTAACTTTATTTAGGTGTAGATCTATAGGCTAGTTTGATAATAAATACACGTTTTTCAATTATTTGATACATTAACACTAAATTTCTAGCAGTATTTGGTGTGGTTAGTTCCGTATGGCCTCCTTTGTGCTTCAGCACATGTAAAAAATGAAATTAATTGAACACACAAGAAATTAATTCAACACACAAGATCGATTGTCGGCGGAAGTTGGGGCTGTGGGACTAGGCCTCCTTCCAGCCTAGGGCCAGCTAACGACGCAGTCGGGCTGGGGCCGGCAATGGTCGGGATGGGGGGCGGATGGGGACGGCAGCGGTGTGGACGTGCCTGGTGCCAGTGGCAAGGAAGACAGACGCCGACCTCCACGCGCTCCTCGCAGTGGCGCGGAGGAGCCTTGTTGTTGGGGGGGGTTTGGGGTTGGCGTATGTCGGGGTGCCGGGGGTATGGGGGCTGCGGCGGGAAGGAGCCCTGTGTGTTTGACGAGATGGGGAGAAGAACGTCGCGATCCAGTGCGGGTGGGAGGGAGAGAGAAGTGTAATTTTTTTGGTGGGCCTTTTAGAATTAACCCCAATAAACACCCTCTTAGATGGTCTATTGATTTTTGGGTAGGCTAGTTGCATCTAACCCCAAAACTAACTCAAACTAGCTCTCGCCCATGGATCAAAAAAAGGCCTATAATCGTTATTTCTATCTCTAAACCACATAACACTAGTAGGCTTAGGTTATTGTTCCCACTTCGCAGAAAGGAAACAATTCCTTTCACGGGAAAAACAGAACATATGGAAAATTTGCCGCGTTTCAAATAAACATGACCTTACCTTTTCTATAGGGATACCCGTATGTCATTTTCCTATAACACTGATTTTTTTTTTTTTTTTTTTTGAAGAATCTATAACACTGATTTGTCCAATGAATTTATGTAACCGTATTAATTTTTGGGATGGAGTGAGTAGTCATATCTTTGGCTTTGCAATTTAGCATGGGACATATGACAGGATATGTTAAAAGTAAAATGCACCATAGGTCTTCAAACTATTCGCCTCCTCCCATCTTCGTCCTCAAACTTTCAAACCAATTATCTAGGTCCCTCATCTTTTCAAACCAACTACCTACGTCCCCTTGCACTGTTGTCCTGCCATGTGGACGCCCACGGTCGGTCATTCATGATGCTTGTTTGGGGTGCTGACATCAGCGATGACGCCAACATTGTTTTTTAATTTGCAAAATTCATATCTAATTATGCAGAGCTCCAAAAATAGTAAATAATATATGGGTTTTGATCATCTCAACGAGCTCTTCGCAATGGCATACTCTTGCTCTACGATTTGAGATAGTTTTATCTGTGAAAAATTGAAACTCCTTGCACTGTTCAATTTTTTTGTTACTATGATCTATATATTTGGGTGTGTATATGCAGTGTTCTAGATATGTGAGACTACTTACTTTACTATGTTTGCTCTTTTTTGTGCGCGCAGAGGACAATTGCATTGTTTAGTTAGAAATTACACAAGAAACCAAATTAAGCATCAGGTCGCTTGTCCAGTTCCAGGGCCATTAGTTCCCATTCTTCATAAAAAAAAAGTTAGCCTCAACAACTCCTCCATCGGAAAAGATTCCAGAGATGAAGATCCTTTCCATCCTTGAGGAGTCTATACAAAGGAGAAATCTCCCCTTCTGGCGCCGATCATTACAGCCTTTGGAATTTCTGTCCCTTTGTTACCAGTACTTGAGAAGGGATGTGAGAAACTGATAGTCTTCAATCTTGCCGTTAGCTCAGTGAAAGCAAGAAATTATGTCCCTCCTTTTTAGTTTTTTGACTGCACATTCCGACCGCTTTGCCTTTGCGTCGGCCTCATCACGGGCGGCATCAGTGTGATAGATGGGGACACGCATATGGAGAAGGATGGAGGATGGGGTAGTAGTCAACAGGTTGACGCAGCATTCAGATTTAGCAGTTACACCAAACGTTTCCAGACATTTTCCATGACGCTGTGTTACTGTGTGTTACTGTGAGCTTGAGCAGCCACGCGCGCGTCAGACATCTTAATCCTCCAGAGACCAGAGCAAACAAGCTTCAACAAGAACCAACAACAAAACGCAGAGAGCTGTACACCACACAGGTTCCAGGTCCGATATGTGTCTGGAACGCATCCAAGAGTCTCTCAGGGATTAATTCGACGTGTCTGAAACGCATCCAAGAATCTCAGGATCGAATTCCATGTGTTTCTACGATGAAAGCGGTAGTGAAATGATCGTTGCTTTTCACTTCGAAAAAGAGCTTGATTGAGTCTTCTGAAAAGAGCTAGCTTTCCATGTCATGGAATGCAACATGAATCATAACTCTGTTGAGCAGCAGCATGAGTCGCCATCAGTGTGCATGAGTAGTCTCGGGTACTCCGATGCTGTACTCAGTACACTTTGCTCCCCACCAAACCAAACGCAATGCATGACATTATTGGCTCATGCTCATCCACGACAGAGAGCTAAAAGCTGCATGAGCTCGAGTATCTGATTTGTTTTCAACAGACGAACATGGTAGGTGCCATGTCCTGGCCAGAGCCCACAAGCAATCCACTTTTTTGTTTTTTCATGTAGTCTATACACACTGCTCGTAAGCTGTGACATACTATCATGGAAGTGGCCAAGTGGGATACGTTTTGCTGGAAAAATAGGAGATCATAATCTCAAAAAAAGAAAAAGAAAAATAGATCAGTCTGCTCGTAGTTAGGCATGCAGAAAAAAGTCGCATCATGGACACGCAAAGTCCATGCATTCAGTTGGGCTGGTGCTGATTTTTACCTTCCATGTAAAACCAAAAACAAGTTGGTAGTGATTTGACTGCTATACAGAGTAGTTTTATCGAAGAGAGAACAAGACAGGAGCATTTCCAAGGTCCAACAGCCTTTTTAAATTGCATATCTAAATACAAACATTCTTCACTATTTGGGACATGGCTAGTCTTTTTTTAATATTTTTTTCAAGAACATGCTCGCCCACGTATTTCATTAAGCAGAGGATAAGAGTTTTGATACAACACTCCACCACCTAACACAGTAATCCAAAGATTACCATGAACCTAAACACCCATCTAGCATGTGGTTGTAATTATATTAAAACATTGTTGCGACAAAGTCTTTTTTAATCTTATTTATATTTAGTCAAAGATGGAGAGAGGACTGTCTAGACTATGCGCGATAAGGCAGCGTTGGTTTGGTGGTTTAGCATCATGATATCGAGTCTACATTTACAGTAGGTGTCCATTTTTCCTATCTTTCAGGAAAAAGGACAGTACTTGTGTCCTTTACGTTTTTTATAGTAAGAAAGAGATGCAGGATTAACTTGTTTTGATCACGTACACGAAGTTCGAAGAACGAAAAGACTTCACTAAGAGGAGCATATCACGGCGAAAAAGGAAAATATTGCCTCTTGTTTCATGTTTGGCATATTTCCCTCAAATGAACCGCCAGGTTGTTTTCAGCTGTTGTGGCACTCTCGTAGTAGTTGCTTTTGCTAGTTCTCCACCAGTGAACGGTGCAGTTGTTCAGCTTTCTGGTCCACTTTTTCCTTAGAAACCCTATTTCTTTCCTCCCAACAAAAGAAAGCCAATTTCTTCTTTTATCTATCCCAATAAAATTCACAACAAATCTCTTTCCATCATTCAGGAAAAAAACACGAAAAGGATATTCCTCCATCTGCGCTAGGTGCCTTCTTTTAGCTTATTCACTACTGAAATCCACTACTTTGCAGAGTGCCACAAGGTTTGCCAAGTGCTTTTCATCAGGACTCTGCAAAGCTGCCCTATGCCTAGAGCCAGGCTTATAACACTTGGTAAAGAGTTACACTTTCGGCAAAGACGTGTCTTTGCCGAGTGTCGTTAAATTAAAGTAACCCATTTGTCGAAAGTGCCAGCCAAAAAAAACATTCGGCAAAGTCCAGGCACTCGACAAATGTGTGCCACCGTCGACTTGACCGACGCTCTAACATTTGCCGATCACGCGGTTGGCACTCGGCAAAAAAGGTGACTTTGTTGAGTGTATCGTGCAGGCACTCAGCAAATACGTAAATTTTCGAGTCCTTTTCCTAGCACTTGGCAAAGTTAATTTATTTTATCTCCTCCCTTTCAAACTTTTCTTCTCTCCACATACAACATGTGTTACTCTATGTTAAAGTTTGTGTTTTTGAACTTATTTGCTATATTTAACTAATTAATTGCATGTCAATCATTTTTTTTAATCAAGTCAATTGAACTGCAATTGCTTCAAATACTTGAAAAATAGTAGAAAAATTGATATTCGTGTTATTCAACCCAGTTTAAGTCCTTACCTATGAGGCGGAAAGGATTTTCGAACATCTTGTTCTAGGTAGTGATTACATTTGCATGAACAAATATTTGAGAAACCTTAGGAAGTGTAGCATAGGTTATAACCGGACAACAAAGTGGGCAATGTTGTTTAGAAGGGTTATTTGTATATTTCCATGCATTTTAGAAGTGTGATGGAAAACATAAGGTTTTGTTATGTCTATGTATCCACGAGTCAGGTCCACACTAAGGCCAGACCTACCGTACAAAGCCCTCAACAAACAAGACATTAAGTCTAACTCAACTCAAAAGAATAGTATGATATAGACCGCTTGCTCATGCCTTATAGTGTTGTGCTCCTTCACACTGCTAATTTCAAATTTAAGACTAAATATATTGAGTTTTGTTTGATGGGAGAAGATCATTCCCACTTATATATTGTTGTGTTTCTTTACCATCAAGCATCAATGATGTGGGGCTAAACCATACAAGTTTTTCTCTCCATGTTATTTCCAGTCAAAGATGCTGGTGGTTGGGGCCCCGTGTGTGTGTGTGTGTGTGTGTGGGTGGGGTGGGTGGGGGTGGGGGGGGGGGGGGGTTTAATTAGGTCATAGGTGACGTGCAAATGATAGTTCTATCACTGACGGCTTGGTTAATAATCTGAGATGCAGCTTTGTCAAAGTGACAGTGACAGCGGACAACGTTAAAACGAGCCACTGGAAGCAAAAAATTTCCTCACGAAAATTACTGAGAAACAAATAACGTGTAGGGTTCTCGCGGAACGCAAAATGTTCACTGAAAAATAAACACGACGACTGGGGGACGTACTTTTCAATGAATCACCCACCATCCGTTTACTACAGTCTACTAACCACGCCGAGGCAGGCTTCAGACGTCGTCGTCAACAATACACGGTAACAGAGTGTACGCTTTCCTCACTCAGTCAGTCCTGGCTCTTCACACTCCAACCATCGCACTAGTTACATGGCACAAGTACACCTCTATTTAAACTACCGAGCAACGAACCATCATCCCTCACCAGCTGCTCAGCACCACTCTGCAAAGATCGAGCTTGTTACGAGGCAATGGCGCCGACGGTGGAGGTGCTGACGTCGGAGGTGGTCGTCCCGGCGGAGGAGACTCCGGCGGGCGCCATCTGGCTGTCCAACCTGGACCTTGCCGCGCGCCGCGGGTACACGCCCACGGTCTACTTTTTCCGGCCCAACGGTGACCCGGGCTTCTTCGCGGCGGACGTCGTCAAGAGCAGCCTCGCCAGGACGCTGGTCGCGTTCTACCCGCTCGCCGGCCGCCTTGGTGTTGACGGCGCCACCGGCCGCGTCCAGGTAGACTGCACCGGCGAGGGCGCGGTGTTCGTGACCGCGCGGTGTGACTACGCGCTGGACGAGCTGATGCGCGAGTTCGTGCCGTGCCGCGAGATGCGGGACCTGCTGGTGCCCCCGACGCCCGCGCCCAACCCGCCGTGCGCGCTGCTGTTCCTGCAGGTCACGTACATGCGCTGCGGCGGCGTCGTGCTCGCCCTGTCCATGCACCACTCCCTGAACGACGCGCGCGGCGCCGCGCACTTCCTCGAGACGTGGGCGAGCATCGCGCGCGGGGACTCCGCCGCCGCCGCGAACGCTCCCGTGGCACCGTGCTTCGACTACAGGCTGCTCGCCCGCGCCAGGGCCCCGCGCGCGCGGTGCTGTACGACCACCCGGAGTACAAGCCCGAGCCGGAGCCGGTGCCTGTGGTGGACGCCGGCGCCGCGGCGGCGTCCGACGACTACGCGAGCGCCATCATCGTCATGACCAAGGCGCAGGTGGGCGCGCTGAAGTCTCGGTGCCCGGGGGCGTCCACGTTCCGCGCCGTGGTGGCGCTGGTGTGGCAGTGCGTGTGCCGCGCGCGGGCGCTGCCGCCGGAGATGGAGACAAGGCTCTACTCCCATGATCGACATGCGGTCGCGCCTGGACCCGCCGCTCCCGCCGGGGTACTTCGGCAACGCGGTGGTGCGCACTTCGGTGTCCGCCACGGCCGGGGAGGTGGTGGGCAACCCCGTGGGGTACGCGGCGCGCCGCGCGCTGGCGGCGACGAGCCAGGGCGACGACTACGCGCGGTCGCTGGTGGACTACCTGGAAGGCGTGGACTCCATGAATCTGCCCCGGAGCGGCATCTCGCGCGCGCACCTCCGCGCCATCAGCTGGGTGGGCATGTCGCTGTACAAGGCCGACTTCGGGTGGGGTGCGCCGGCGTTCATGGGGCCGGCGCTCATGTATTACAGCGGCTTCGTGTACGTCATGAACGCGGCGGGCAAGGAGGGTGCCCTCGCGCTCGTGCTGTCGCTGGAACCGGAGACCATGCCGGAGTTCAGGAAGGTGTTCGCCGAGGAGCTCGCCGGCCTGGAGGTGCTCTAGACGTGTCGTACGTGCATGCGTACTCTCTATTTATAAACCTCGAAGTAGTGTAACCAAGTTGCATGCGTGGTACGTACGTGGCTATTGTATAGACGTGTGTACGTGCGCGTATAATTGCTGTTGATCCATGCCAGTTATTTCGTCTATGGCATGTGTGCTACTACTACATATACATGGATGTGAATGAGACTGTCCAGCTCTAATTAAGCTGTGAAGTCTTTGGATGCCAAGTCATGCATGACATATGACTATATGAATGTCTATATTGGTTTTCACATATATTTGACAAATAAATAAAGAGAACACATTTAGATATTTGTGGAAGATGCCTCACTACTCGACAGATGGGATCAATGGCATCAAAGATGGCATGGAGACTAGAAGAAGGGTGTCGACACCATATTCGCCTTAGTCACTTGACAAGTTTGGAAAGAGTGGATGTGATATTCGCCTTAGTCACTTGACAAGTTTGGAAAGAGTGGATGTGGAACGCAAGTTGCTTCATAACGCCTCTTCCACTACCGTCCAACTCTAGCCAAAATCAAGCATACCGTCAATCAATGGATCGAAGCCGGGGCTTGCAACCTTAGTCGCTAAATTCGTGAGTAATCAGCATGCAACTCCATTTGGGGAGGCAGTGATGAAATATAATTTTTATCCTCCCCAATGTGCATTTCCACGTGATCTTATAACTCTCCTACTTAATACAAATATGCACAAACTTAATACTAGTAGAAGAAAAACATTTAGATATTGAGAGAATTAGGAATACGGCCCTGAAAAAGTTCGTTTTAGGAATCTGGCCTCTTTTTTTTTGAATTTAGGAATTTGGCCTCAAAATGAAATTTTGTTAGGAATCGGCCTTTGGTCGTTTTTGAAAAATCATAACTAGAGTTTGGTAACTCCAATTTTGGTGAACTAAATTTTGTTGTGCTCCTTAAGATGTCTAGTTTTTATTAAAAATATGAAACTAACCATGTTTTGTAGAATTATTTATTTTTGACACCAATATATTAGTTTCTTGTTAAAAATAAAATAATTTTACAAAACATGGTCAGGTTTCATATTTTTTAATAAAAACTAGACATCTCAAGGGAACACAACAAAGTTTGTTCACCAAAATTGAGTTACCAAACTCTAGTTATGAATTTTCAAAACCGACATTTAAGGCCGAATTCTAACAAAGTTTTGTTTTGAGGGCCATTCCCAAATTCAAAAAAAAAAAAAAGAGGCGGATTACTAAGACGAATTTTTCGAAAGGCCATATTCCTAATTGCCCTTAGATATTTTCAGTCCCACATTTTTGCCCGTCACTCCTAAACCTCACTTCCCCATCTTACTATGTTTGGAAAACCCTCTTCAAATAGGCCTTGTGTGGGCCGAAACTTATTGTGGGCTGGCATTTGATTTACAATATCCCTAAGGACGACTAATAATAAATAAAATCAGATTAGAAACAAAAAAAATCAGACCTGATCGTATAGTAGGTATAAAGTAAATTGCCCAATGTTTCCAAACTAGTCCAATGGTGTACCATTCCATTGCTACCAAAGCGATTTGCAATTCTTGGGTTGGTAGTAGTTAGAGTAGTCCATTACCAGTTGGGTCGATGAAGCTTTCCCTGGGCTGGAAAATTTGTTATCACACAACAATGAGCAGGGTTACAAGCTCCCAAATGGATTAAAAATTTCATTAATATAGTTGTGGCTAAATTTAGCTGCTAGAGATTGAAATGGCTCGTCTAAAAAGACTAGCTAAAAGTTTAACTGGCTAAACTTAGTAGCTAAACCATGGACTAAACACTTTAATTATTGGATTGGATGTTTGGTTTAGGTGACCAAAGGTCGGGTGTTTGGCTATAAAGTGATTAAATTGGACTAAAAGGTGAGGTTCATCCCCATTTTAGGTCCTTTTTTTTTTGGCGACCTGGTATTCATTCATTAGATCATCACAGGATTACAATCGAGGTTAGGCGACCACACACGACGCCGGGTCGATTTGCCACCACCCGAGCCGTGTCTCGTTCGTCACCTGTTTTGCAAGCGTATGTGCAACCCTATTACAGTTTTCTACTAACAAAGAGAAACTAAACTCTTGGAACGAGCTACTTTCAGATCACGCAACTCCTGAAGAATGGGTAGAATGCTCGATCGTTGATTAGCACCAGCTTGCCACAGCTTGACCAGTTCTTGACAATCTGATTCCAAGCAAACCTTCTGAACTCCAATATGCCTCGCCATTTTCAGACCATCTCTGCACGCGTAGGCCTCCATACTAAGAGCATCAAGC
Organism: Hyparrhenia diplandra; assembly: GCA_015847255.1. Classification (NCBI taxonomy): domain Eukaryota; kingdom Viridiplantae; phylum Streptophyta; class Magnoliopsida; order Poales; family Poaceae; genus Hyparrhenia; species Hyparrhenia diplandra. The sequence continues at coordinate 12,132 of JADLZK010012965.1, forward strand.
AGTGATCATACCATGTGGCACCACCTCTCAGGAAGCATCCTCGGGCATCGAAGAACTACCCCTGTAGCCCCTGTCCACTGTCTTTCATAGAAAGCCCCATCAGCGTTACATTTTGACCCTCCAGGTGGACAGCCAAAGCGCCATTGACCAGCTTGCGGTACCGGGATCCTGTCATCCCTCTTATTGGCGGTGCAGCCAGGTGCGAGATCAAACACCATGTCCATCGCCCACCTAACAGCCACGGTGATCAGCCCATTTAGCAATATAATGGTGACTAGTTAGCCAAAGCCCCTTTTACTCAAATTTAATCAAAGTGTTTGGGTAAAAAGTGACTAAGTACGATGGGACTAGATTTAGCAAACCAAAATTCAGCTGTTTCAACCCAGAGCTAAAGATTAGTTGAGTTTGTTTCAACCCATAGTTAAATTTACCTAAAGATTAGTTGAGTTTATTTTTTCACGAATGCGTAAAGGTTTGTGCGCATCTTAATTTGTATTTAAGTAAGAGTTTAGCTGAGTTTATTGATTAGTTGGTGTGGATCTGAACACCCCAAACCTTTAGCTAGTAAAACTTTTAGTTTGCTAAAGTTAAACTTTAAAATTTTAGCTAGCCAAACTTTAGTTAGGTGGAACCCTATATAGTCTTATATTGTTTTTAAAAATTCTATAGTATAAACATGCACATCATATATTTTAAAAAGAAAATAGTCCTTTAGATGTACTCCCACTCGATTCTAAAACAAGTGCACTTTATAGCATTTTGGATTTTTTTTTGTCACGAAATGGAGTAAATGCTTTTGTAGGTATAGCACACTTTGTCACGAAATAAATGCTTTTTGTAGGTATAGCACACTTAGATACGTGTTCTTATTCAGCGTCATCAGAGGGATGGACTCGGTGTCTCAGCAGCCAGCGATCTTTCAGCACGATGGGAACCAAAACTCTGACCGCACTAGCACTCTGCAGCAGGCCGGCCGCCGGCGACGGCGACCATCATTAATTCCGGTCCGGAGGAGAAAAGAACCTACACACACCACGTACGGCCCGGTGAAACATCGTCCTATGACGCAGACATCACATCGGCCATCATCTTTGAACCGAGCTTCGTTCACAAAGCACCACGTGCGTGCGTATACGCCAAGTATACACGTCGAAGGGATATCGGCCGGTCGTTCCACTAGACATGATGACCATGACTAGTGGCCATGATTAAAGGTCGGGCCGGCCGGGCAGGATCGAAATCGAGGTTGAAATTTTCTGACCTGTCCACACTGTCCGTCCACGACGACGATGGAGGGTCGGAGGTTGGTGAACCGTGAACGGCCTCGCCATGCATGCATAGGAATATGCATGCGTCACACCATTGTCACCATGGCGAGAGGCGCGGGCAGATCGCGATTATAATCCGTGGCTGACACAAAGAATATACATTGAGAGAGGATCGATATCCACTAGTCTAGAAAGTGGAAGTATATGCTTATAGAAGCAGATTTAACTTTACCTTGCCCACCCCAAAAAACTCCGTCACTGTAGTCGTCTCGAGTCAACTGTCAAAACCAGTTGGAAACTTGGAATGGAAGAAAAAGATTCCTGCTTGGAATGCTTTTACGAATACGACCTGATGTGGCAAGTCACTAGCAAACGGATCACAACTTCCTCTGCTTTTGGTAACCTTTTTTGACCGATCCGGCCGGATGCTGCTGGGGAAATATTACGCGTTTTCGTTATTGACGAGAAGCAAAGTTAATTTAGTGTCAACTTGTAATGATTTTGCTGCTAGGTTCATCAACGTTTTGCATACCGCATCGAATTAACAAACAGAGATGCGTGCGTGCTACATGCTTTGAATTCATGCCAAATCAAAACGTGATGATGTTGATGTGACATGAGCTGCTTAATTATATATGATAATTACACTCTCTTTGCAACCAACCGACGATCGACAAAGTCACCGGCCTGATCGAGATAGAAACAACACTGGTAGTATACGGTACGGTAGGTGTCTGCTGGCCGGTCAGGTAGGTGTGCACTACACAACTACGTACTCCGTACACATACGTACGTACGACCTCTTACCAACCAACCCCCCTCAGTAGTAGTGGTAGTATAGTACTTCAGTAATTATCTGGATTCTTCAGTAATCATCATATCGTCTGGAGCCTCGCCACCTCCTCCGTGAACACCTTCCTGAACTCCGGCATGCTCTCGGGCTCCAGCGACAGCGCGAGCGCGACGGCGCCGTCTTCCCTGGCGCCTGCATCACGTACACGAAGCCGCTGTAGTACATGAGCGCCGGTCCCATGAACACGGGCGCGCCCCACCCCGAAGTCGAGTCGTGCAGCGACATCCCATCCAGCTGATGGCCCGCAGGTGCGCGCGCGAGATGCCGCTCGGGGCAGGTTCATCACGTCCACGTCTTCCAGGTAGTCCACCAGCGACCGCGCGTAGTCGTCGCCCTGGTTCGTCGCCCCCCAGCGCGCCGCCGCGTAACCCACGGGGTTGCCCACCACCTCCCCGACCGTGGACAGCACCGACGTGCGGATCACCGCGTTGCCGAAGTAGCCAGGGGGCAGAGGCGGCGCCAGGCGCGCGCGCATGTCAACCATGGAGAAGAGCCGCGTCTCGGCGTCGGCCGGGAGCGACCGCGCCCGGCACGCGCACTGCCACACCAGCGCCACCACGGCGCGGAACGTCGACGCGCCCGCGCACCGCGCCTTGAGCGCCACCTGAGACTTTCTCAGCGTGATGATGGCGCTCGCGTAGCCGGAACCGGCGGCCACCGCGTGCTCCGGCGATGGCTCGGGCTTGTACTCCGGGTGCTCGTACGTCACCGCGCGCTTCGCCGGGGACGTGCGCTCAGCAGCCTGTGGTCGAAGCACGGCGGCAGGGGCGCCTCGCCGCCGCCGCGGGCGATGCTCGCCCACGTCTCCGCGAAGTGCGCGGCGCTCCTGGCGTCCACCACCGAGTGGTGCAGGGCGAGGCCGAGCACGACGCCGCCGCAGCGCAGGCGGGTGAGCTGCACGAACAGCAGCGCGCACGGCGGGTTCGGGCGCGGGCGTGGCGGGAACCAGCAGGTCCCGCATCTCGTCGCACGGCACGAACTCGTTCTGCAGCTCGTCCAGCGTGTACTCGGACCGCGCGGTCACGAACACCGCGCCATCGGCCGTGCAGTCGATCTGGACGCGCCCGGTGGCGGGCGTCGAGACCGGGGCGGCCGGCCAGCGGGTAGAACGATACCAGCGCCCGGGCAAGGCTGTCCTTGACGGCGTCGTTCTCGAAGAACTCCGGCTTGTCGTTCGTTCTGTAGAAGTAGACCGTGGGCGTGTACCCGCGGCGTGCGGCGAGGTCGAGGTTGGACAGCCAGACGGCGCCCGCCGGCGTCTCCTCGGCCGGGGACGACCAGCTCCGTCGTCAACTTCTCCACCATTGCCATTGGCTCTTTCCTGACGAAGACGGTGGGTTTTGTTTGCCCCTAGCTAGAAGGTGTTGCTGCGGCAGGCGTGAGGTGCTTCCCTGGCGTTTCTGCGGGCGTTTCTGTTTGTTCCACTGCTGTGCTGTGCCTGTGCAGTGATGTGGGGTTGGGATGGTGGCTTTGATCTCTTCTGCGAGGGTTTATATAGGAGGGGCTACGGCCTCGGGTTTTGGAGGATTCTTGGGGGTTGGTGGATCCCCGACTGGGCATGTTAATAGAAGAGTGCGCGCCAGTTTCGCTTGTGCAAGAATGAGATTCTTGACTGAGTTGACTGCATGCATGCACCAAAACGAGTGGAGAAATTCAAACAAATTTTCTTTGAAAGGTTCAGGGGATGCACTAGGGAGATGATTGCCTGTGGTCAATTGGAGGAGAATACTATCGCTGAAATGTTTTAGGGGGCTTGGAATCAAAGGATCTTCAAAAACTCAATGTAGGCTGTAGCAATGTGCTTGCGGTGGTTTTTTTTTTTTTTTTTTTGACAAACAGCTTGCGGTGGTTGATCCTGACAGACCTCGATCGCACCCCTCAGTCTCTTGGTGCTGGACTAAGTCAAAATTTTGGCATGACAGATGGTTTTCTGGAAATGCAAAGCAAATTACCTCTATGTTTCTAAATTTCTAATTGGCTAGGCGAAAAAAATTTAACGTAGGGGTATGTTTGATTACAATTAGGTCATTTTGTCACACCACAACCAGCACAATGACAGGAACAAGATAAAAGTTGTTGTTAGGTTCATGTCGAGGAAAAAAATAAGCCCCCGTCAAATTGCTTGGTCGGTCGATTTCCGCCCGCACCAAGTAGTTGGACCTACATACAAATAAAAAAATAAATATATCATTGCAATGCAGGAGCTGGGTATGGGGCACGCTGGTTCTTCTTACCCACTCTCAACATGTTGAATTGGTTCATCTTTTCTCTCATCAATGAGTCGAGGTCCTTTAGTCACTAGTAGAGAATAGGGCTACAATCTGGGTTCCCAACCCTATTTATCTGGTTTTTGGGAACCCGGGATTGCCACTCAGGGACTAAAGGTTAAATTTGCCTTTAGTCGGGTTAAACAACCGGGACTAATGCCCATCCTCAAAATTAAAAAAATCTTGGGACACGGCTTGTAGTATTTGAGATTCAAACACAAGACCCCTTGCATAGTATGTAGATTTCTTACCAACTCAGCTACACACCATGTGACAAAGTCCTAGGCGCCCTCCTTTTGAATTGACTCATATAGGGTCTTTAATCCCGGGTAAAAAAGCCTTTTAGTCCGGGTTGATAACACCAGCGGGACTAAAAAGTGGCATTTAATCGGTTGGTTTACCAACCGGACTAAAGCCCCTCCCGTGCAAAAAGTAGTTGGTGTATCCGTTGAGAAGGAGACTTTAGTCGGTTAAGACCGTACGTAGGGACTACTATTCTTTAGTTCGGGCTCAAAAGTTCGAGACTAAAACTCACGGAAGAGAAAGTACATTTCTCTCTACAAGTGAGTGGTTGAATTGATTTTTGTTGTACCAACTTTCGGACGGTGAGTAGATTTCGTTTTGCCACTAAAGAAGCCGGAGAAAGCTACCACAAAAACAAAAGCAAAAACTCATCATAGATTGTGGTGCTCGTTTTGGACGCCATCACAAAAGGGAGATACCTTGGCAAACACTCAAGTTCACTGCCCACGTTTTTACCGTCTGGAACTCTTAGAAAAATATATATGACCGTTGGGCTACGAGTAAATGTCATGGCTGCATACAGCTTCACGATGTAACTTGTAGCCAATCACTTTCAAAGGAAACATCGTATTTACCAAGGGGGATCTTCGCTCTAGTCTAGTCAAAAGATGGTCCACAAAGTTAGCACAGTTCCTGATAGGCTGACTGCTGATCTCAACTGGTCAATATTGGTCCAAAGATAGATGGTTGGTGGAGAGACGAACCAATAATCAGAAATTCCGAGAGCTTGCAAAGCAGGCCAAAAGATCGATGACCCGGTCATGCTCCTTATTTCTCCTAGCCGGCCGGCCGAAATCCAACTTTGCAACGTAAATATGTTGTCAAAAAAAAAAACTTTGCAACGTAAATAATGCATCAAACTGTTTTTTTTTATATAGAAAGCTAGGCGGCAAAAAGTTTTTGCTAATTTTTATTAGACAAATAAGAAAAAAGCAAATGCAGTCTACATGTAAAAAGAAAACCACTCTATTTCGACAAGGACTACCGCAGCACGCAGGGCCGCCTACCCCATACTACTCTAGGAGGAGAAGAAATAAAAACACCAACACCTACTGATAATATATAGCTAAACATATTTAACTATTCAATAAGTCACTTGTCTTGCACAGAATGCATCAAACTGTTCAAGTGGTAACGCTCCTTCATTTGAAACGAGGATTGTTTTCCCTATTTCCTGTATTTTTTCTTCTGAACCGATTGCTATATATTTTTTTACGCTGTTCTTTTTAAAATTCTTGCGTCACACAAGGATGTTTTGAATGGACAGAAACACACGACACGACAACACGTAATACACGGATTGTGTTTGTCGTCACGGCGGATAAATGTCCACTAAGGTACACGCCGAAGATACTACGTTTGATCTACAGTATAATACTACGTTTGATCTACGTTCTTCTACACGTGTCTCCTACGGGAATACGGGCAGCGATCGTATCGTACCTACCCAGCTACTACCCGACGCAAAGCAAGGTACACGCAGAGAAAGTGGTTGTAGTATTTTTATTGTGCCGGAAATGTCATAAAATTTATTTTTGCTTGCCGAGCGATGCAAAGTAACGTAGAAGAATTACAGTGGCGATGGTCGCACTATCTGGTGCACAGCTATAGTGAGTACAGTGGGTGTGGTCGCACTTTCGCATCCGGCCACACACACACACAAAAAAGTAGTAAGAGCTAAATTTTTGCTATGTTTCATCCCAAATTTATAAAACATTGGACTCACAAGCGTACGTGCACTCCCTTGGATTTTGCTATTCCCTACCTCTACCAGTGAACTTTTCAAGTTAAACCATGCATAACAAGCGTTTTTGAATATACTAAACGGACACTAAGACACAGCACCTAATATGCATATCTTATCGTATTTACAGAAGGCATAAAATGCCTCCCAAATCCTCGAGTTCTACAGTATGATATAGGAGTAGCTAGCTAGCTTAGATTTAACAAGTGGCACTGATGAGGCGCTTGACATTTTAGGACCAGAGGTCAGACGTGCCTACCCTACGCAAAGGTATAGGTACGGTGGTACTCTCGCAGAAGGTGCTTGCTAATTCTTTACTGACATTATTTTGCAAATTTTTTATTTTGCTTGCCATGTGATGCAAAGGAACGTACTTAAGAATGTCGTATAAGATTTCACTGGCCGGGTAGCAATGCAATAGGTCAATAAAAATACTCACAATACTAGCTGTTCATGCCGCGCGCTCCTGTGCCTTATATATGTTTCATGTTGCATTGGTCTCAACTACTCAATAAATCCATGATCAAAATAAAATACCTAACATGCTATGTGTGCGAAATTCACGAACCGAGCATATATATTATATCCCACGTTGGAATCCTTGTACGTACGTGGTAGATTAACCCCGCAACCAATCTAAATTTGAAGAACCGCCTATATACAAATATATTGGGCGTGTGGCAATATCAATTGAAGGTTCATTCAAATATTTATCATCATACAAAATTTGAGTTGCAACTAAAACTTTTGCAAAGAGACCCACCTCCTGTCTTTGAGACGAACATTTAGCAGCCACGCTAATTCATAGGCTAATTTTATTTTTCTCGTTGCACAATTTTCATTTTGAAACTTATTTTGCATGGTAAAATACTCTATCCATCTATATATTTTTATCGGCATGTTAGTGGTGTTTTTCTTAGAATTACAGGACTTCTTGAAGCTGGTGTGGGAGCACACAAAAGTATCTAGGATACATGTGTGGGAAAATAAACCATTTAGTAGTGAATTATTTTGCATGTTAAAGCATGCATGCCCTTGAATCTACGGCATATATAAGTACCTCTTATTATAGAATAGACTTTACTGTTGAGCGCTTGACATTTAGGATAGTTTAAGGACACTTCATGTCACCGGGGACTTTTCTGTAGAGTGCAAAGGCATTTATTTACACCATGCGTATTTTTATTGCACTGCGGAGGTAAGCGGTGATGTGGCGGTATATTCTAGTCTCAATGGAGGTTTCACATCCCGGCTTCAAGATGTGAAACTTTTGGCATCAAAATATGTGTCTCCCTCAATGCTTAGCGGTTTCATTGCAGTTTCACAAACTCAAAGGGTCCCACAACCTCTCTCTCGTTGCGTGGTTTAATTGCGTAGTTATGGTGAAACTATTTCTATCTCAATGGGGTTTCACCTTGTTTTAAACATGTGAAAGCGATTGCTTAAAGGTTTTACCATGGTGAAACTTTTCCTTCTCTCTCCTGCGTTTAATGCAAAAGTGAAGTTTGGTGATGTGGCCATTTGCATTTAATGTCGTGTAAACTTATTCGTGAAACCTCCATTGAGGCTGACTTAATAGAAGAGAGGGAGAAAAACAACAACTCAAGTCTTATTTGGACTCCAAATTATATTTACCTAAAAAGGTAATAAATAGTTTTTAGGCTACATGGTAGAGTCTGCATTGTGAAGTTCTAACTAATTGCAAACACTCATCCAATTATAATCAAATGAATAATCGGACAAGCTCCACCACCACATTCTAGGCCCCATTAATCAGTGAGCGAACGACAGTTAATTTGATTTAAAACCAGAGGTCAATCCACGGCTCCCTTATGACTTTTTCTATTTAGAAAAATTGTTTTCACAAGTTCATTTTTTAGAAAGTTACTAAATTGTATTGATAACTTACGGTATGTACGCATAACTTTTATGTCATTACTTATAACCATGACTTCTCATCATGACTTTTTAACCTTTTAGAAAAAAAAAATGTATTCATAACTTCTCATTTTTGGAAAGTTACAAAAATCAAACTCATAACTTTTTTTTCATGATCATAACTTTTTTTTTTTACCTTTTAAAAAATATTTTCGTAATTCTCTAAATTTTTGAAAATCAAAGTTATAGTCACAACATTACTCTTACGAAACAACTTATAACCACAACTTCTCTATCACTTGACTTTTTTATTATTTTCCGTTTTTCTAGAAAACAAAAATTATTTTTTCAGGGATTTCTGTTTTTAGAAAGTTACAAAGCTATATATTCATAGGAATATTCATAACTTATGTAAAAGAAAAAGTCTCAGTCTAAAAAGACAATAAAATGGTTAGATTAGTATGCAAAAAAAAGAAAGAAGAAAAGAAACCCACTAACAAGAAAAAGAAAGAAAATAGTGAGGAAAAAAGAAAATAAAAGAAATGAGAAAAGAAAGAAGGAATAGAACAACAAAAAGTGAGAAACCCACTCGCAAAAGAAACTTCGCTAAATTAGATTTGCAATAGAAAGTAGAGAGGACGTTGAGAGAAGATGTGAGATGCTCTACCACTTGTCTACTAAAGGGTCCACCATGTGATTATTAGTGCAGTGCGCGTCGTCGTACTCGTTTGGAATCGAGCAAACGACCGCGGAAATGGAATTACGCACTTCAGACTAAGAGTCAGAAAGTAATCCGCCTTCCCTATTCGCTGCTAAATATATATAATGACTTTACAGAAAATGTTTACTATAAGAAAACAAGATGGCCGGCCTGCACGGTAGCAATGCATAAAAATTGCATACTTTTGTCAATGGGTACTAATTAATACTGGTCCCAATATACCGCGCCCCGCTTATATATATGCTTCATGTTGGTCTGAATTGTTCAAACGCATGAGTAGTTAGTGCTAGTGGTGAGTGAATAGTTCTTTTAATCCCCTTTCTTTTTACTGAATCTTGGACGGGAAACGTGCGGTCCGGCCTGAATATATTATGGTACATGTATGTACATGTACTTCTTATTACTACGCGTTTGGCGTTGATCGATGGGAGCGTTTTTTTTTAAACAAGAGGCCGGTTTCTTGTGGTGTAACAACATGTGGGGTTTCGGTTCCACTGGCCTGCATAAAAGAAATGCTTGTGATGTGCTTCCGAGAGATGGTGGGACAATATTTGATGTGGGAACAGAAAAGTGGAGACAGCATGTTATGCATGTACTCTGTTGTGCATGTACCGTACCTCCGATCCATCCGAAGAATAATACTTATAAATTCTATTTATATTCCTAAAAGAAGTTTACAATTAGCAAATAACATATTCTCCAAACAGGAATTATTATCATAAATACTTGTATTTTTTTGTTATAAATTTAGGTCAATTTGAGATTCTTTTGGAACAGATAGATGTTTAGTATAGGCGTTGATGATTTTCAGTTGCCTAGAAAATAAGTAACTCCATATTTTTTTCCTAACAAGGCGCTAACTATTGTGATATATAGTGGAAATAATGAAGAAGAAATGTATAATATCCCGCGATTGTCTTGCAAAATTTGACACATACGAGAACGCGACGCGGCCGCGGCCGTACTTGAGGCAGGCCAGTAGCGGCCCCGATTGTATAGGCGTCGCGAAGGGCAGCTACTCGGGCGACCGCGGCAGACGCATAGCCAACGATGGAAGGCCGGTGGTGGCCCGACGCCGGCTATAACTCTATGAAGTGAAATTGGCCCATTACAATGGTCATTTATAAAGCACCCTGCTGGAGTTTCCTAACCTAGTTTCTCTCCCCATCGCGATAGCGCCCGGCGTCGCCGGCGGCCTCCCGTCCCTCGTGTGTCTACGTAGCGGCGGTAGCGCGACTCCCTCTCTTTCGTAGCACGGTACCACCTCCTCCTCCCTTGCGCCTCCTCACTCTCCGGTCTCCTCTAGTGGCGGCGCTACCTACCTCTCCTGATGCGACACATAAAGGTAGATCTAAGTGCATCACAAGAACTATGTCTAGTCAACATATCGTATAATTTAGAACAAAGGATGCATAAAATCATTTTGTGCTACCTTGTATACAAGAATCATGAGTTCCAACAAATTAGAGCTATAGCTCAACAGAGTGCTAAGTGCGCAAATTATTATGACTAAGAATCATGGTGCGGCGTTACCTACCCCGCGATCCTGTATCACAATGAGTACTATATAAAGTGAAACGACGAATGCAAAAAGAATGAAACACCCAAAAGTCACCCACAGAACTTTTCATATATACGTCAAAAAAAAGTAATCGGAACGTTTGTAGAAGTGATTAAAAATTTGACCATCTAGTCTCTATATCTATAGTCATGTGGAACAGCACTTGCATGGTCATGGTTGGGTTGGTGTCTTTGTACGTGAGTCAGTCAAAGGCCAGCCCCAATGCAACTTAATGCACGTAAAATGTGTGCTGTCTCTACCTGGGCATCGTATCGTTTCGTGTGGTCAACATCGCATCGCAATGGCTCCATCGCATCGCATTGCCACGTACAGGCCAGCAGAGGCCAGCAGCTGGCCGGCCCAAACCTGCCCGCGCGCACGTACCAAACCCCATGGACTTGAGTCACAGGGGGTGGAATTTCGGCACACACGCGTAGACTTTGCCTTTGTCTTTATTACGTTTGGTCTCCCACTGGGCTGAGCGCCTACACGCTAACCCTAGTGTCACACAGCACTGCATCACTGATGCCGTCATCTCTGACTCTCTCACGTACTGGTTTTATACAGGTATGATGAGAATCATGTTACATCAGGGCTCCATAGCACTAGTCTAAAAGCCAGGTGCGGTGAAAGTAACGCCACTATCTCGCTAACATTTATTAGAGCAAGTCTAATGAAGCCCGGTGGTGAAATGCAGATGCACATCAGCATGATTCGACGTGGGGAGAGAAAAACCATGAGAGAATGAAGTTGGCGATTGGCTCCTCGCCAGCTCAAGCGGGCGACTTTTGGTGTGAGCAGCTTTCTCTCTCCCAACTCCCGTTGCTGCTAGGCTCTGCTGAGCATTGATTCGATCATGGGGTCCAAAATCACCAGACTTTCCCTGCTTTCGCGTGTGACATGGTGTTTTTCCTAGACGGTGTCCTTATTAATCTTGCTCTTAGAGCATCTCAAGAGGTGAAATATTGCCATTAATCTCGCTAACATTAGTAGAGCATCTCAAGAGACTAGCTATAAAAAATTTCCCTAAATTTTGTGGATTTTAGCTATTTTTCACAAATTTTGTATGGCTAAAATGGGGGCCCAACTGACCATACAACCTCTTTCGGTTTGCTCTTAGAGCCCTGCTGGTATTTTTGCCAAACCAAAAATTCAAGCAAGTTCACAAAAAATTGGCATGCCATTGGTTTTGGTAGCAAAATTTTAGCTTAACACCTACAAAAAGTTTGGCAAGATAATTTGTTTCCTTGTTGACACTTGGTAGCAAACCAAGAACCAATTTTTATTGATTAAAAGTTTGTGGTTGGCTACCAAAGTTTGTCATACTCCCTCTATATATGATTTAGATGTGATTTCTAGAGCATCCTCTCCATTCTCGCTAAAGGATGTCAGCCGAAAGTGCTTGCATGTGCCATTTGGGACCTATTCCCCATGCCCCCCCCCTCGCTTCGCTTCCCTTCATCCAACCAGTAAAGCCATTCAAAAATGCAGCAAAAAGTGTGTCTGCCAAGTATCAAACCCCGGATACCTAGGGTCAAAGACCACACCTCGCCACATTAACCGCTCGAGCTATCATCGTTTCTAGTATAAAAAGCACCCACGGTTGTATTTAATAAGGGCACACATGGAAAAAAATACCCATCTAATTAATCACTCCTTGGTAGGCACGATCATGTCCTAAAACAACCTCTAAATCATATACATTAGGGTGTACAAGGATTTGTCAAGCCATAATTTTTGGCTAGTATCTAGTTGGCTTCTAAAACTTACCAACTTCCTCATATTTGGCTTGCCAAATCTTGTAATTTTTGCCCAAACTTTTAGCTTGTTAAATTCTTACCTTGACAAATTTTAGTAGTAGTTAACAATTTTACACCCTAAGTTACCAAAATGTTTGCTTGTCCTAATAATATTGATATATTCACGTTTTCAGATTTAGATTTGGCATGACAAATATTGATCTTCAAGCAAGCAAGCAAGCACATCATGGGCCAAACATTGATCGTGGACCAAATCTATTGGGAGCAGGTATTCAGATCCAGTCGAACAGCTCAGCTTGCAGCCCCTCGAGTTCTCGACTCCGAATGCCCTCCTGGTCCGCCTGGCCGGTTGCTCTCTTCCTGCTTTCGTGGCTCAGCAGCGCCCATACCCCCAGGCCACCACCCACAACTGCCCAGGCAGGTCACGAACCACCATGGCTACTGGTTCAAGTCACCCACTACAGCAGGGCTGGGCGCCTGGGCGGCTGGTCCCAGCTGCGAACTGTCGAAAGTGTCGATGCCCCTTCGCTCCTCGCTCCCGCATGTGCATACTGCATCTGTGTTGCACCGCCGCTCTAGCTCATTTGACAGTGCAAATTGTGCAGCCATCGTCACTCTTTTTGCTTTCCGAATAATTATCTAATCTAATGATTAAATTAACTATGTAATGCAAGAATTTGGTAACCTAAAAAGTTGGGCAAAAATTGCCAAAAGATCTGCCTAAAATGTGAAAAGGGTTGAGAATCGGCCTATTCACGGATTCTCGAATCCGTGTTCCCGTTCCCGATCCAAGAGAAAGACGTGTAGGAGTTCACCACGGGCATATTACCCGCTACCCGTTACCCGAACCCCAAACTACCCGGATCCGAACCCGAACTACCGAACCCGTAATTTTGGGTTTTGAGTTCGGGATAAGCACATCGAATTACCCGAACTTTTATTGGGTAATTCGGGTAGTAAAATCAGCGGTACCCGAACTACCCAAATTACCGAACTTTTGAAGTTGAAGGAGGAATTGAGCTGAGTTGTTCTTTTGAATATGTGCTTGTGCGGTCGGAGTATGGAGGACTGGACTGCTGCGGTCTTCTGCTGCCATCACTTTATCATTGTTTTTGTTTGAACTTTTGTTCTTGTCTCATTATGCGATGTGTTTGACATCTAGCGTCATCTGCACTTAGCGGTTGGCAACTTGCTATTGCCATGGGTGAAGTGAAGATGCGATGCGTGTGTCCTGTGTGACTATCAATTTTTATTTGTGAATGTGTCGTTTGCACTTGCAACTAAATTATGATGATTAAGTATCTGGGCAATGGCGAATGCCTCAAATTTAATTATTTATTTTTTCGAGATATAATTCTATGGCAAATTATATGATGTTTGAGGGTTTTGCTATGATTCTATATATTTTAGGGTAGAATGGGTTTACCCGAACCCGAACCAATTTCTTGAGTGCAGAAGTTCTGGGTAATGGATTTTTGGGAGCTGATTTGGTGCTGATTCTATTACCCGAACTTTTTAAAACCCGAATTACCCGAGCCGATCGGATCGGGTAACGAAACGCCCAGGGTGAGTAGGAGTTGTAGATAGATCCCGTTTCCCTTGCCACGATCCCAAGAAGAACACACGAGAACAGCAGATGTATGAGGGGAACCATCTCTTCATTAGTCATCATAGATACACACATAGATCTCTTTATATAGATGTAGCCATCGAGGCATATATGGTAGCTTCCAAGGCCCATATGGTATGAGCCCATCATTCCTCTAATTGAGGAATTCTTAACACTCCCTTAACAGAATACCATGACAAATATATGCCTAGATTAAAAATCCAAAACCCAATGGGAAAAAAAAGAAAAAGAGTGCATTATTGTCGTTTAAATGCATTTGCACATTGTTGCCTCATTAAAAAACCTTTACATGAGAAACTTCAAAAAAAAAACTCATCAAAGAAAAAAAAGAGTACAATATATGTCTTCGTGACAAATTGTGACCTTCCCGATCATATCATTTTGAATTCTCTATAATCTCATCAAGGGTTAATACTCTAGGTGAGTTCTCCCCTCAACATTACGTAACTACCCCTCGCTATGTCAAAAAAAAAAACGCCTTCTACAGAAGCATATATACATATAGAACCGAAAGCAAGTATTTTGCATGCATAGTCGATCGCTTCATATAACCTTTTTAACATTACGCTACTTCTCGAACCCATGAAATTAAATTATACATAAATAAATCCATACTTAAATGGCATCATGATAGGAGGCTTCAATTTCATATAGAGCTGTAAACTCACCCCTTTTAGAAATAAATACCTTCTAGGTATTATTTGAGATCTTCAAGTCTCATGAATTATGATCATTGTCATGTAAATATTCCCCGATGAGACAAATATTCATACGAGTCATCCTTAACGCCACTCTATACATTAGTCGTTATCAAAATAAACAAAGTATGAATAGTCCAAGGGAGATTATATATATAAGATGTGATTTCACAGTTAAGGTCTTCTACGATATTTGTTTCACCGCTTTCAAGAACAATAAGAATAAAGAATAATGCTAAGAGCATTGTCGCGTATATATTAGAGTGTATATTTTTGTGCAAACAAAGTTGCAAAGACACACCTTTCGAGATGTGATTAATAATCATTATTTGATATAATTTTTTTTCTTATTCATCATAGTAGTCGGACTCTTCAGGATTGGCTGCTGCATTCTTCTTTTTCAAGAAAATTTTAATACATAAGACATCATTGTCTACAAAACTAGCTTATCGGGCGTATTGCTAGTAGCACCAAATATATCATACAACTTTTCGTAAGATATTTCAATTCCAAACTGTGGATAATACTATCTATCAAGTATATACATGTATAGTAAAAGCTCATGGAATGCACATGTGCTTATATGGTATACATTTTGTTGCTTTTGGTTCCTCCTTTTTTATTATCTCTCTTGGTTCATGTATGTGTCTTTATCCCTTTCAAGCGAACACACATATTTGGGTGCATTTGGGACTTATAAATCTATATTCCTTCAGTGGAAAAAACTTCTTGTGGAGTTGTTGTCTTTATGGGAGTATGTTACTTCACATAAAAGGATATTATTGGTAATGGTGATTTTAATATTGCTTTCCATGGATTTTTTTAATCCTATTATCGCATATTTAATTCATGCCATTAGCCGCATTCATTATATATGGAAACATATTTTATGTAATCCTATGTCGAAATGGGTCTATTAAGACCATTTGGAAACATCGCCACCACACACATTTTTTTTTCAATAATGACCTATAATCATCAATAATGGGTTCAAGATATTCACTAAAGCGATTTTTGGTTCAACCTCGAGTTGCATGTTTCCATTTGACCCGATATGAGAGCTTCAAGCACTCTTGCCATGGACTTTGTTCGGATCGGATTCTCATAAAAGAGACTCAATTAGCAACTATAGAGGTAAACAAGTGTCGACACATATTTCTCGACTTTAAACATCTTAATAATGATCTTCACCGGATCTGTCCTACCATTGGACTTGCCGGTCGATTCCCTGCTAACACGCTTTAAGTAGGCTAACTGCGTTTAAGTGTATATTAACTATAAAGGATCATCACTAGAATTATTGACTAGATTGTGATTTGATCACTAAGATTCAAAAATGAACTTAGCAAATGGCGTGCAAAAATACAAAGTTACTTCGCTCCAAATTATAAATCATTTCAAATGGATATACTAAAATATACATAGCAAAACTGCCAAAAATACACAAAAGCGACTAATAATTTGGAATGGATGGAATAGATTGTTGAATCCAAGCGGGCAGGGTGGTGAAAATAATGCAACTTTAGTTCCATCTTTTACTCAAATCACATATGGAATAAAGTATGATTATATATTCTATGATGATTCCAACCATACTAATTTTGATATTGTAAATACAAATAATTTTATAAGGACCTCCTTTTTAAAAAAATATTGATTTTTGTGTTTCCCTTTTATCTAATTCGGCTAAGAGAGGGAAAAGGGAGTTCTATGTATAAGTAGTAAGAACCCTCTGGGATACTCAAGAGTAGCAAAAGAAAAAATCAAATTCTAATTTTACCCTCTCTATTTTTTTTAGTATATCTCTCTATGTTGGCTTTCTTTTGCAAATATATCCTCTTTGAAGGCCACCGTGATTTGCACTAAGTATTGTTAAAAATTCATTTTTGTTCTTTCCAAATGGTTTTTAGGGAAGCTTTTCCTTCCCAAGTGTTCCATGTGGTGTGTAGATCACCATTCCATGGAAGCTACCTTTTTACTCCGGGTTTTGGGCAACTTTGCGTGGCTTTTTCCCACCCATTGTCCATGTGCGAGAGGGGTTGGGTATGGATTGCGTGAGTTGTGTGTCGAAAAATAGCTTCATTAGTGAAGTGGAGTATGCCGAATGGGGCCTAAGAGCGTTTGTAGTGCATAGCACCAGGTTCGGTTCAATAGAGGGATCCACCGAAGCGATATGGCGCTTCATACTACTCATCTCACGATCCATCGAACGGACTCAACTTCGATATAAGGACCCACACCGCGTGAAAAAGAAATGGACAGAAGCGTTTCTTCCGCAAAAATCTTCATCAGCCTTTCTTTCCCCATTCCTATTCCCTTTTCGGCCGATCGCTAGCGGCTTCCATCCGAAGTTCGTAGATTTTCCACATCCCGACCTAGATCCGCCACATCCGAGCCAATCCAAGCCTGCGTGCGATGACCCCCTGCACTTCCCACTAGTACATAAAAAGAACTTCCATGGCGGTTTTTACATTTATCGTGGTGGATTTTTGCAAACGCCCGCTGAAGCAAAGGTTCGCGATTAATCAGCGATTAACCGTGGTGGTTTTTCAAAACCCCGACACGGATAATCAAAAAGAAAAATAAATAAAAACTCAAATCCCAAACCCTAACGGCAAGGGGATTTGGGCCCAAGCTATATCTACGGGCCGCCGCCGGATCCGCAAGCGCCACCGCGCTCACGAGCCACCGCATCGGCCTCGTGAGTCAGCGGTTCAAGCGAGTGCCCCAGCGCTTCGGCGGTGTAAGAGAAGTAGGAGGAGAAGAGGGGCCACGGATTAGAGGGAGTGTGGAGAGGGAGGCGTTACTTTCGATCTAGAGTGTGTGAGAGAGGAGGAGCACGCGGCGATAGGGGAGCGCACGGCGTCGCTTCACGGCGATGGGCCTCTATGGAGTGGAGGAGGGAGAAAAGGATTGTAACGAAAACCCCAAATTCTCATTTTTATACTTAGTTACGGCTGCAGGCCTGATGCACGGGCTAGCCGGGCCTCGCCTTTTAACCGCGGGTGGGCCTTTTAGTAAAACTGCCACAATTAACACCCTATTTATCATCGCGGGTTTTTTATATAAAACCGCCACTTATAATCATTTTTTATCATTTATGCTTTTATTTTAATAACCGCTACGGTTAATAAAATAAAAAGGTCTTTTAAATGATTTTTTAGTAGTGTCCCCAGCCGCCGATGCCTCGTATATATTGTTGAAATTAATTTGTCCTGACTTTTCGCATGCATTTTCTTTCGATTTATTTTTCTACGGCTGCATTTTTCACATAAAGAGTGTATTGTTTGTTTTAGTGCTCCGGTTCAGTAAAGAATACGCTCGTACGTTCATATACTTTAGTGAATACTTCTGAGCACCCATGTGGGCGAAAATCATTTTGTAATACTTGCTTCTCTCACGTGCTATTGCCAATACGACGAACAAATAAAGAGAGCAAAAAACTAAAAAATCCTTTTAGATTTTAAAAATTCATGGTCTCAAAAATCGTGTGTTGATGTATCTATAAACACTCGATTTTTTCCCTTGTTTTCAGTTGTTTTAAGGCACGTGAACATTGAGTTGTTGACAGTCATTGAAACGACCGTATAATAGGTAGACAGTCCCAATCTTTAAAGATCCTTTTGATTCCAAAGCCTCCTAAAACTTTGAGCGACAAGTTCTTTTCTCCAAATTGACCAGGCAATGATCACCAGGTGCATCCTCTGAACCTTTCAAAGGAAATTTCGTCGAAGTTCTGCACTCGTTTTGGAGCATGTATGCAGTCAACTGACTCAAGAATCTCAAACGCGCGCACACATGCGAAACTGGCGACTCTTCTACAACATGCCCAGTCGGGGATCCACCAACCCCCCAAGTATCCTCCAAACGGACCAAACCCAACCCGTGGCCGTATACGGCTTCTTGAGCCCCTCCCATATAAAACCCTCGCAGAAGTGATAAAGCCACCATCCCAACCCAACATCACGGCACAGCACAGCAGCGGAACAAGAGAAACGCCCGCACAAGCGCCACTAAGCACTCACGCCTGCCGCAGCAACACCCAGCTAGGGCAAACAACCCACCGTCAAGAGCCGATGGCAATGGTGGGAGAAGTTGACGACGGAGCTGGTCGTCCCGGCCGAGGAGACGCCGGCAGGCGCCGTCTGGCTGTCCAACCTCGACCGCCGCCAGCGCCGCGGGTACACGCCCACGGCTTCTACAGAACCAACGACAAGCCGGAGTTCTTGAGACCGACGCCGTCAAGCGACAGCCCTCTCGCCCGGGCGCTGGTATCGTTCTACCCGCTGGCCGGCCGCCCGGTCTCGACGCCGCCACCGGGCGCGTCCAGATCGACTGCATCGGCCGACGGCGCGGTGTTCGTGACCGCGCGGTCCGAGTACACGCTGGACGAGCTGCAGAACGAGTTCGTGCCGTGCGACGAGATGCGGGACCTGCTGGTCCCCGCCACGCCCGCGCCGAACCCGCCGCCGTGCGCGCTGCTGTTCGTGTGCTCACCGCCTGCGCTGCGGCGGGGTCGTAGTGCTCGGCCTCGCCCTGCACCACTCGGTCGCGGACGCCGAGATGCCGCGCACTTCGCGGAGACGTGGGCGAGTATTGCCCGCGGCGGCGGTGAGGCGCCCCTGCCGCCGTGCTTCGACCATTAGGCGCTGCTGAGCGCGCGTCCCCGGCGAAGCGCGGTGACGTACGAGCACCCGAGTACAAGCCCGAGCCATCGCCGGAGCACGCGGTGGCCACCGGTTCCGGCTACGCGAGCGCCCCTCATCACGCTGAGCAAGTCTCAGGTGCAGGCGCTCAAGGGCGCGGTGCGCGGGGCGTCGACGTTCCGCGCCGTGGTGGCGCTGGCTGGCAGTGCGCGTGCCGGGCACGGTCGCTCCCGGCCGACGCCGAGACGCGGCTCTTTCTCCATGGTGGACATGCGGCGCGCCTGGCGCCGCCTCTGCCCCCGGGCTACTTTTCGGCAACGCGGTGATCCGCACGTCGGTGCTGTCCACGGTCGGGGAGGTGGTGGGCAACCCTGTGGGGGTACAAGCGCGGCGCGCGCTGGCGGCGACGAACCAGGGCGACGACTACGCGCGGTCGCTGGTGGACTACCTGGAAGACGTGGACGTGATGAACCTGCCCCGGAGCGGCATCTCGTGCGCGCACCTGCGGGCCATCAGCTGGATGGGCATGTCGCTGCACGACTCCGACTTCGGGGGGGGCGCCTGTGTTCATGGGGCCGGCGCCCGGCGTACTACAGCGGCTTCGTGTACGTGATGCAGGCGCCAGGGCTGTTGGCGCTGTCGCGCTCGCGCTGTCGCTGGAGCCCGAGAGCATGCCGGAGTTCAGGAAGGTGTTCGCACAGGAGGTACCGCGAGGCCCAGGCGATATGATGATGTACATATACCGCAGAGTGCAGATTTCACGCCAAATGTAACCGTGCATGCGTCCTACTACGTACTAAATACTGTATAGTAAATGGTTTTCCCACATCCTGACCATTTAGTACCATTTGAACGGTTTTTTTTTTTCCGTGAACGCGTCTAGGACCTGTGTTTCAATTATGGCGAGAGGAGTTTTTTTTTTTAAAAAAAAAACGATTGTTAGTCCCTATGCAATACGGCAACGCCCGGTTTCGAAAAAATTGTTAGTCCTGCTAGTGGAAATCGTTTGCCATTAGTGGCAAAATATCATCAGAAGACTAAGAAGAACCCACAACAATAACCTTACACTACTATACGGCGGTCGATTGTAAAGCCAACGCCATCCATCAACGCCCAAATCGAACCTAAGGGAGTAAAACCCGTGTCAATCCACTGCGTGCCTGCGCCATGGATGCGCTGCACGATGATCACCGGAGTGGAACCTGAATATCCTAGCGTTATGTTCCTTTCACACACCTCCTAGGTGACCCATGGAGTCGAACCCACGGCGCTGCTCGAACTAAGCAGGGGAGCGTGCGACGCAGCCAACACTCATCCATGATCTGTCGGAGTCCAGCCGGCTGCAAAACCTGGAATCAAATCTCCTTGGTGACTACACAGCCGTGACCACACAGCCGGACAGAAGGTGGGCACACAGCCGGACAGGACGCTTAATCGTTCACAATGTTACTGTTTGATTTGAACAGTTTGACGCATGCTTTAACTTGCATAATACTCCTAGAGTCTAGTAGTCTGTACGTTCATTAAGCCTGTTTAGCTTGCATCGGAAGCAATCTGTGACAGGTGCTGGTGTTTAGTTTACATCATGCGAAAATCACTCTGTGCATCATCGGGTGACTCCACGTATCAACTGGTTCTCAAAAATCTGGAACAACTCCATGCCGGACTTATCCATTCGAAGTTCAACCAAATTAACAGGCTGTTGTGGTTTCCCATCCAGAGGATGTATACTTCTTAATGCTCCACCACCTTCAACCCACTCTCTTAATTCTAAGGAAAAAAAATGCACCACCAAAATAGCAAAACAAATATTGATGGATGTATAAGGCATGCATGCTACAAAAAGTACCATGACACTGAAGTAAGAAAATTGTGATAGTGAAATAGCAAGATGCTCTATATTAAAAAATTAAAGCCAGCCACAAGCGCAACAATACTATTGTAGAGACTTTTTATACTAGGAGTTTTTCTATTTTATAAAATGACTAATTAAACTATGAAATTTGGCTAATTTTAGTTAAGCGGTTCAAGTTGCTCTGAATAAGTGAAACAACGAATGCGGAGAATGAGAACCACATCACCCAAGTCATGCGCAAAAACTTATATATGTTTATAAAGAAAAAAAGGTATCGCAACGTGTAGCCAAATATATCGAATGGGTAGTCTTGTATTTTAGGTGCCATAATTGGAGATAGTCTAAGGAGGAAAAAAGCGATTAAAATTTGACCATCTAGTGTATATAGTCATGTGCAGAACTTACCTAGTGCACGGTCGTATTCTAGCTTCGGCGTCATGGTCATATGGTTGGGTGGTTGGGTTGGGTTGTCTTGGTGTGACCGTACCGCGTGTGTCTCGGTCAAAGCCCCAATGCTACCTTTGTGCTCTCTACTTGGGCATCCCGTCTTGTGGTCTTCTCGTACGTAGTACAGTACATCGCATTGGCTCTACCTGTTTCCCACGATCACACACGTACTACACGCCACGCTGCTACTGATAAGGTCAGTAGCCGGGCCTGCCCCGACCTACCCGCACCCAAACCCCATGGACTTGAGAGACCCAAACCTTGGAATTCCGGCGTACACTCGTATACGTGGCCTTTGTCTAGCTTGTTACAATTACATGAAGTAAGGTCTCTACTGGGCTAGCAGTATATAAAAAAGAGAGTGATATTATGATATCAGATAAATATAATTATACTCTCTGATGAAACTAACCATACTTATTTAATGAGACTGGAAAATAAGAATGTATACTATTTTTGTGGTAGTAACTATACATATTAGTTTCAGCAGCTGCAGCCAGCGTGCACCATTTTAGTATACTGTTTTTTAAAAAAAAAAATCTATCAAGGGTTGAGCTTTGGTCGTTGGCGGGCTGGGCCACCAGTTGGCAGGCTTGGGCCATACTGGGTGCTAGTGTTCTGGGCCTGCCGCACAGATACTTCGCCGTCAAGGAATCAATGACGCCAACTTGCCGACGAGGAACGAACGGAACACAACAATCTCGTCCCGGTCCTCGAGCTGCTTTTCCTTCCTCGCCTCGCTCACAGACCGCAACAACCCCCACCGTCCGTCCTGCCGCCATCCCGACCCGACGACGGACGGCGGAGGTGGCTGCGGCCCGGAGACGGGGAGGAGACTGACGGTCGTGGCCAGCGTCGGGAACAGTGTCACAGACAGACATTCTGATCCGAATCCGGCCGTGGTGGGCGGATGGAGTGGGACGACGAGTGGGTGGCCGCCGACAAGCAGCAGCACTTCGTGGCGTGTCTCATCGCCTCATCGCCCTGCTCGCGGCGCTGGCGGGCCGCAGCGCGCCCGGGCTCCGCCGCCGCGCCGCGGCCGTGGGCTGCGCGGCCTCGCTCGCGGCCGGCGCCGTAAAGGAGGCCGCGGACGAGGCCGGATTCTTCGGCCCGCCGGCGCCTCGCCCAAGGACGCCGCCGCCGACATCCCTGGGCGTCGCTGCCGCCGCAAATCGCACTCGCCCTGCTCCGCCGCCGCCGCTGCCGCGAGAGGAAGGCGCGCGAGGAGGGGGACGCCCGCGATGGCGCCGTCTCTATCTCCATGGTGTGAGTGCGACGGCGAGGTATGCGACGAAATTGCTTCGATCTGTTGAGCTTATTGGCTACTGATCTAAGCTCTGAGATTGATGCAACAGAATTCTCAATTTCATGCCTCTCCAATTAAATTTCTATTGCTTGAGGTAAAATTTTTAGTGTGACAGTTAGCATAACTTTTCTCATCATGAGGAAATTTTCAAAATAGACAGTCCATAACGTTTAGAGAGGGAGCTTTCAAAAAAAAGAAAAGACTTCTATAGCACCATTCCAAATAGTGATTCGATAAAAATGCTCCCCAAAATATATCATTTAAGCCGTTTTTAGATAATATATAAATATATAATAATGTATCATGTTGAGCACATAAAAATCAAAATAGCCACTAAGTAATACCACCTTATTCATAAATTAAAGTCCAAACTAAATTCACAATAGATTAGCAGTGAAGGCCAAGTGACTAGACATTAGTTTTAGCTTGAAAGGAATAGATGTGCTAAACACTACTACAATTTAGCGGCACTAAAAATGCTATAGCGGTCTTACCTGTGTTAGCGTCCGGTATGTCATATCATAGCGGCATTATGGTTAAAACCAATATTCAACATTATTTTGAACCTTGGAGTTAGCTCTAATCATATTATTTGACAAATCCCTCCTATATACAAGCGATTTTCAAGGCATAATAAGAAGCTTGGCAAGGCTTTTCTGAATTTAATTAAATCAATACATAAAGTATCCATATTATTACAATATAAAATTGATATTATTACTATTAGATTTTTCAAGGAGCATATTTTTCGTAGTACACATATTTAACTATTTGGTTTTATCTGCCTCAAAAAAAAAAAAACTATTTGGTTTTATATAAGTTTTTTTTTTTTTTTTTGAGGGGAACTGCCACAACACGCATTCAAATGAACACACGTTTTACCCCTGAAAGCACCTCCTCTTTGAGATGATCAGGGTTAGGTGCCTGCCGAAGCCGACGATGCCATTACCACTTAACGATAACGCCAGCTCTGAAAAAATCCGAAAGCGCGAAAGCACAACGGTGGCAAGCCCCACCGACCGGCCCTACCATTGCGACTTCAAGCCACCCGCATTGGTTTTTTTTATATAAGTGTGAACTGGCCGATTTCTTTCATTTTTTTTTTTTTTTTGGGGCAGAACTGCGTAACAGGCTCATCCCAAGTCTATTACTTCTGCGGGCCCTGGGCCAGGGGAGCGAATCAGATCACCGGTAGGTTTTGGTGGCCCACGATGCAGCAGTCACGAGTTCTCTAGCCCACCTGTCAGCAAAGCTGGGCCTCCCCTCGAGCCCGTGGATATCTCGGCCCACGTGGCCCTCTCCCTCCTCGTTGACCTCGTTGAGTCCAGTGAACCCCACACGGTGCAGACCAAGCCCACCCCACCATGGCGCTGCTCGCCGCCGCCGCCGCCGCGGCGCGCCGCCTCGCCCGCCACCCCCACCTTCTCCTCGTCCTCCATCCCCGCCTTCTCACCACCACTTCCTCCACACACCCTCCCAGTCCTCCCGATCCAGATCCCACCACCCCGGCGCCGTCCCCCGTCCGCACTCCCCCCGGACGAGCAGTTCGCGGCGGGTCACGCGGCTGCGCCCGGGCTTTACCGCGTCCGATCTCGCCGCGGCTATCACCGCCGAGGAGGACCCGACCTTGCGCTCGCGCTCTTCCGCTGGGCCGCGCTGCTCCGGGGTTCCGACACGCGCCCGAATCCTACCTCGCCGCGCTCACCGCGGCCTCGACCGGCCGCCGCCCCGCCGCAGCCGAGGCACTCGTCCACGACGTCTTCGCGGGGGCCTGCGCGCCCGACCTCCGGCTCTTCAACGCCTGCCTCCGCTTCTGCTGCGCGCGCCGCAGCCTGTTCCCACCTCGCCTTCGACATGTTCAACAAAATGCGTGCCATGCCCGCCGCCGCAGGATGCCGCCCGGACGTCGAGACCTACACGCTCCTCCTCACCGCTGTCGTCCGCCGCGTGCGCCGACCACCGGCGTCGATGGTTTACCTCCATGCCGTCCGGTCCCTCTCCCGCCAGATGAAGGCCTCTGGCGTAGTTCCGGACACCTTCTTGCTCAACCTCATCATCAAGGCCTACACACGGTGTGTGGAGATAGACGAGGCGCTCAAGGTGTTCCGTGAAATGCCGCTGTATGGCTGTGAGCCCAACGAGTTCACCTATGGCTATATTGTCAAGGCCATGTTTCAGAAGGGCAGGTCAGACAAGGGGATGGAGTACTTTGCAGAGATGAGGGACAAGGGATTTGTGCCATCTGGAGGCGTATACATGATCGCCGTGTCGGCATTTGGCATTGGAATGGAGGTTTGAGGAATCAAGGCGGGTGCTGCTTGATATGTTGCCGGATGGGGAGGAAGCCAGATATGATCACCTACAGGACACTGCTGGAGGAGCTGTGTCGGGCTGGAAGAACAGAGGAGGCGTTGGAGGCGCTGGAGGAGCTGAAAGGTAGGAAGCGAGGACCGCTGGACCAGGGATGTACTCAGAATTGCTCGATGGGCTGCACTGGATTTCCCAGCCTCATCAAAACAGCCAACCTGTGCTCGACAAGGGTTCTGATGACTAAAAATGTTCACATATTGCCTTTTATCAGGGTGGCACTCATAGTCATCCAAAATCAAAATGCATGGCTGGTTTCAGCTGAGAAGAATGGCTAGATCTGATTGATTCCCCGTGAATTGATGCAGAGGAGTCACCCAACTCACATAAGCGCTATGCTAGCATGATTGATGTATGGCCCAAATTTCAGAGAAGAGCTGGAGAATACCTTTATGTATGGGAGGGTGTGGCATCAAAATTCTTGTCTTGCTGTTGTTGGCATCCGTCCACCAATGTGATTATTACTACGATTCGCGGTGACCACTGTCTGGATAGCAGCTCAGTTTCAATGGCAACATTTGAGGGGTAAATCCTGGCGGCCATAAAGGCCATTCAGGAAAATATTCTAGGTATCAAATGTGACATAGGGCTGCATAAAATTTCAGTGGTTTACACATGTTATATTTAGCTCATAGAGTGCAATTTTAATGACTCTTCCTTTTTGGCGTTATGTTTCTCTAGTTTATATATTGGTATTCAAAACAAAAAGCTTAGTAGCATGTATGACTGATAGAAGGTAGTACATTACTATTAGAGAATTCAGAGATATTTATCTGTGTTTTACCCATTACGTAATTGATTATATGTCCAGCTCCAGCCCATGTATGATGTATCAGAGTAGATTTGATTTTTTTACCGTTAACCCACCATTGGTTTGTATAGGAAGGTAGTGGTAGGTTAGGTCCCTTTTCGAGCGCCCGGTTTTTAATCCCTAATCCTGCTTTTTATGTGAAAATGAACCAAATCTTGTGAAATTCTACAAATTTCTAGAAATACTTGGGTTCCAAAGGGGCTCTAGGTGGTGGACAAGCACCAGAGGTGTGTGAGGGAGGCAGGTTAACCTATATCATGAGAAGCAAGATGGGTGATGGGCTTGACTTCATCAAAAAATAGTTTGAGGAATTTGGTCATAGATGAATTAGTTAGACTTAGGACTTTGAAGACGGATCGCTATCTCACAGTTAAAAACAACTGATTAGATTGAAGTAGCTCTCTTATAACCGTTTAGTGGAGTTTAAGCGCCACTGAGAGAAGTTTGTGTGCCTGTTTTGGAGCAGGCCATCACGAAAGTGACATCTCATCATACATGCTCCCTCAAAGTGTTGGCTTTCCAACATAAAATTTATAAATCAAGCGTAACTTACACAAGTTGTGCAAGACAAGTGAATTCATTTAGAACTGATTTTGATTTTTAATTTATCTATATGATTCTCTGCAAAAGATTAATACACATCTCAAGAGACAATGACAAGGCTGATTAAGCTAGCCAGCTGTCTTCTCAAATTCTTACCTGCCTGCCATCTCTCCTACTTTCACCGACACCTCTGGAACTGTGAGCTGCTACTAGTTGCAAAACAAGTGAAAGTGCTCGATGGAAAGACTCAAAGGGTCAGCGCTGATGGCAGAGGCGGTGCCATTTCCGGAGATGGCATTCGGTTAAATGTTAATACTAGCGGGCACCAGGGGCATATCGTTGTGGACGCTGACTACCTGGAGCCGGCAACTGTGGAAGAACAAAGGAAACATCCTTCAGAGGTCAAGGCAATTCAGGTGATGTGGAAGAGATGATCTCAACTTCACTTCTTTTCAGCTCCCTCCATACCAGAAGAGACGTGAATTTTTGCAGCACACCTTTGTGCTCAACATGCTTCTTCTACATTAGCTTCTTTGGTTTTGGTTTAATCCTCCTAGCTTCTTGTAATATTGTTTGCAATTTAATTGTAATAATAATGCTGATTAATTAATGAAGCGGAGTTCCCACAAAAACAAGTGAAGTGTTAGGGCATCATTGGTTTCATTTTGAGGAGAGCTTCAGGCCTCGCCCAGGGGAGAGCCAGGGTCTCACACAGCAGCTCGCCGCAAAGAGCCTTGTTTGGACAAAAGCACACACATGTATCCTGGCTAGACTCAACAGAAGCACACACAAGCGAAACAATAATAAGAAGAAAGATGAACATGCAAACTTGCAAAGTTCGCTCGTTGCAAGCGCCCGTGTGGGAAAAACAACAAGAAAACCCACATGCTGAGCCTGCTGAGCCAGGTTTTGTTATTTTTGCACCATGATCAGCATTACATTCAGCACAGAAGGCGTCTAGGTAGCTCCGTCGTCGTTCCTATGCTGTCATAATCAGCCTTTTTATTTGTCGTGACACGTAAACATTTTCATTGATGACTCGCCCTGCTTGCGCGACGCCGCCGTCGTGCCGCGTAGTTCCTTCCCCTCGAAGAGAAAGAGAGGAACAAAACGTTCCCCGGCGCGCTCGGCTGCCTACCGTGAATCCACCCCCTCTTCGGCTCTTCCCCAGTTTCCTAGAGCAAGCGAGAGCGGGACAACGCGCCAGGATCGAGATGGGCCCAATGCTCGTGCTGCTGCCGGTGCCTGGAGCTGCTGTGCCCGGTCCTCCTCCCGCCGCTCGGCACGTCTGCCTCCCGCCACGGCTGCTGCTCCGTGAGTCCCCCCCTCCCCCCTCCTCTCCCTGAGCCTTCCTTCCCTCCTTGCTCTGTTCTGCCCTTACAGCCCCGTTGCTCCGGTTTGCCCTTTTTTCCTGCAGTTGGAGTTCTGGATCAGCGTGCTGCTCCACCATCCCTCGGCTACCTCCCCGGCGCCTCTACGCCGTCACGTCATCTGCTCCGTCGACCCCCCACCGCAGCCGGCGACCCCGACGAGGACTACGTCTACGTCGCCGGACCGATGGACGGATGGATGAACGGATCCCCGTGGTTGCTCTGGTCCGTGCCTGCCTGTGCATCTCTGTGTTTGGTTAGTAGACTAAATCCGTCCTATGTCCGTCTGTATGTGTGTAAATTCGTGTGTCTGTCCAATCTGATAATCTCGACGGATTCATTCACTCCATAAAGATCTCGTGTTGTGGGATCTGTGCAGTTATTTAGAGTTACTTGCTATACCACCTTCAGATTTTGCTCGATGAATAGAGCTGCAGAGGGTTATTGATCCTGCATTTTCCCTCATTGCCAGCTGAAAATTCACCCACAGCTTAGTGCTTTGTATGGATCCATCCTGGCTGTGGCGGTTGCCTCACTGTGTAGAGTTGTAGTGAGCAATCAAGCACCATGCCACTAGAATTGAAAATAGCTACTCCTTACCAAAAACTAAACAGCCAAGAAAACTGAAACAATCAATCAATGAAGTAAAGTTTTCATGAACAGCACTTGTTAGAAATAAGTTTGTGATCCGTTTCCCAGTTTTCATGAACAGCACTTGTTTAGGAATAAGTTATGTGATCCATTTCCCTTTTTAGTACCAGGCATGGAATCTCAATGCTAGATCATCATCATATATTCAATGATTCGATTAGAGGGTCGGAGCTCTGTTAATCATATTAGCTAGTGGTGTCAATTTGGAGCTGTTTCTACAAGTTCATTGGTCAGTGGTAAAATATTATCTAATGTCTAGGAAGTAAGTTGTAACTCTAAAAAGGTAAAATGGCTCAGCATAACATAGTAGGAAACCATGCTCCCATAATCACATCTGAGATGCCTTAACATACCGAGCGAATCTTGAGTGTCTATGATTCATAAGAGCTTCAGGGTTTCTTCTTCTTCAATAAAATTAAGGGCATAGAGTTAGATACAATGTCCTACATTAATTGGATAATAAGGCATTCAAACAAATCATACTCACACCTGAGGTCTGTCATTTACCATAACAATTAAAATGTTGATCCATTTTTGTTTGTAAACAGTTTAGGACCTTTTTTTGTATGCAGTGTTTTTTAATAGCACATCCTCATTTGTATTGCTATGATAGTATCATTCTTTGTGAAAGTTATTGTGGTACGCATGTTCTGAGTTCATTCCCATATTCCTCTTTGGTTTTTGCAATGGTCCTTAAAAATGTGTAATCCTAGCTTTTAACTTACCAGTTTTCCTTGATCAAGAACTAGAATATTGTCATCTTCATCACTGTTGAAATACGATGTGCTATGGTGAGAACAGTCATGCCTTTTGAATTCAGCAGAAATAGTATTTTTGCAAACAGGAAGGCTGTTTGAAGTTGTCAACATTGGCTGTGCATTCATCTAGACAGAAGGACCTGCAGAATCATTAACAATTACATGCATTGTTTATTTCATCATCTCTGACAGAGATTTTTAACTCAACATGAAAACTGATAGAATTAACCAGATGGGTTTGATTAGGCTTTTTACACAGTTGTGTACTGCTATAAACAACACTGCAATGATATGATAGCCCATATACTTGGACGACTTTAGGGGGATGGCACGGGCAAGACGAGCATGAGCTGTCGCCGCCCTACACTGAAAAGATGCACGCTTTCACATGGATGTCAAGTCTCACCTATTGATTCTACCTCTCCCTTCATATGGCAGTTTTCAAGAACTTCCCCATATCCTGAGATCTGTTGTTGTGTTGAAAGTATCCAGGTTTTCCCTGTCATGTATAATCACGATTAAAATATTGAAAGTTGAACATTAATTTTTTGTTTTATTCCCAATCAGTGCAAGCACGAAAAATAGTCAGCATCAAAGCAGTGAAAGCCAGCATGAAACCTGTGAAAAAGAGCACCGTGGTTACCTCAAAGATCCATCAAACAAAGGGGACTCTGTGGGACTACTGCAAAAACAGCAGGTTCTCGGACGGCCACTTGGGCCAAATCAATGCCATCTACTAAGATGCGGCCGTTGCAAATTAGGAACTAAGCGGAAAAGTGCATTCAGTATACTTGATTTGCCTGCTCCAGTCCTTCCTATTATTCCAACCTAAAAGCCAGCAGACATTAGGATGGCTTCGCAAATCAAAATGATTCAGTGGAAGTCTTGGAAGCATCGTACGTACCTGCATGCCTGATGCAATAAGGAACGAAACGTCACTTAAAGGTGGTAGCTCTGGCTTGTGCCAAGTGTTACATGTTCAAACTCAATCTTCCCTTCTATTGGCCCAGTCGGTATAGGTTCTGATCCCCGGAGTTCTTCTTGAGGTATGCCAATGTACTGCAAGCATCATTAAACTACTAAAGCTAAGGGAGATGCTTGATGAATAAGGATAGAAGTGTTTCTTCTCAGGTCACCCCCTCATCAACCCTTTCCACGGATCATTTCCTTTTTCTGTTTCTGTAAAGGTGGTTAACAGCCATTCAGCAACGATACTACTGGTGCTGCATATGATAAAGCCAGCCCACCTGCAGTAGATTTTTAATATGATTAATATCTAATACTTTGAACAGAACTATATTTACAATTTCCATTGAGATGGAAATGCCTAAGGTCAAAGGTCAGCAATTGTGTCCAATAAAAACCTACCAGTCCAGGTGTTGCAAAGTGGACAATAGAACTGCTGGAAGCTGATAGTGGCCATCATGGCTATAAACAGAATGATGAAACCTGCCAACAACTGAACAGTTTGCTTGTCACTGCAGTGCCTGATTGTAAGCCTTACCGATGGATAAAAGTAATTATTCCATGTAGCCATGATGATTATTAGGACCAAAAAAAAAAAAAAAAGAGTACCTACTCAACGAGAGCCACAAACTAACAATGAGCTCAGAGTAGGGATGTTTTCTGATATAGTGTCACATGTTGGATGAATCTTTCCAAGAAGAACCCCTGCGTAGTGTACTGTCAGTATCTTGAACAAAACTACACAAGCACTAGCACTAGGAGCCTTTGATATGTGATGCTTTTGAGTTCAAACTGAGTTATGATGCTTTTTAACATCCTGAATTTGTCTAAATGCAAGTTTTCCTTCTGCCCTGGAAGAAACATCATACTTCATTCTGGAAAGTCTTATTGTTGATGAACCATCAAGTGTCTCTGTGAAAGATGAATAGATTGGTGAACGAGCAACGCTATCAAGTCGCCGTACTTCACGTGATGTAGACCTGTAATAAACTGTACAAAAAGCATTAGTTTCTTTCTCCATAAGGTACAGCCTAGATACAACCGTGATGCACTGTGCTAACTAAGAGAAAAGGGTTAACTGTTACACACCACAAAGAAAGTATGGATTTACTTAAGTATATAAAGGCTCAGATAAATGAGTTAAGCATCAATGAGAAATAATGAGTGAAATTTTTACCTGCAGCTTCCTATAAATAAGCCAGAGTGGAAGTAAAAGATATATGAAGGAAACCTGCAGACAACATTCATGAAATACAAACAAACATGGTTTAGTTTCTTATATGAAGTACAAAGGCTGGACCTAAACTGTTGACTACATAATTTACCCAGAACAAGACAAAACAAACCAGAGTGCCGAGTAAACTGAAGAAGTTGGCCACAAATATATTGAGGATGAAAGTGAAGAGAAATCATCAACGGTGTAGAGGTCTGAC
This sequence comes from Hyparrhenia diplandra, assembly GCA_015847255.1. Classification (NCBI taxonomy): domain Eukaryota; kingdom Viridiplantae; phylum Streptophyta; class Magnoliopsida; order Poales; family Poaceae; genus Hyparrhenia; species Hyparrhenia diplandra. The sequence goes on from JADLZK010012965.1 coordinate 43,968, forward strand.
GATAATCTGGAAAGTTCTATAAAGCATCGTCAAGGCCAAGGGTCGTTCAACCATTGAAAGCTTACTAAATACTAGAGGTGATCCGGATGAATAAGATACCAAACCTGTTTAGGATTCGACCATGGGATTTTGGTTCGTTAAACAAATCGGTGCACTGATGATGTTATTTTCAAGAAGAAGATGCATGTATATGGATTGCTGCTGGAGGCCACCGAATGCAAAAGAAAAATGCCCTTCCCAAAAGTGAAAAGAGAATTGATGATACTAAACATAGCAAGGATAATCTGCAAAAGTCAAGTTTTTAATTAGCAAAACTGTGCTGGAAGTATTTCTTTGTAGAACAACCGAACACCAAATGACCAAATTCAACATACTGATTATTATGGTCCATGTTCACTTAGTAGAAAGTACTCTTACCAAATAAAATCTTGTGTTGTTGGTGCCTGTGCTGGTATCAACCCAGTAAGTTAACTAAAAAGATCATTGCCATTACGAGATGCTTGCATTAAGAATGCGCTCAGGAATATTAAAACAACAGCTGACCACCCGCAAATGCTGCATATTTTCTGTAAAAGGGACCATTATGAATAAGAATAACAGATCACACAAGACTGAAAATATTTTTACCATTCTATTGAACAGCGCACTCCAATTCACAAAATAACTCACTTGTTAGACACCGCAGCTCAACCTTGCCTTGTTTCCTTGCCTCGTCTTCACCTGATCTTTTTGTCTCCTCATAAGAAACCACTGAATCTTCAAGTATATCATCAGTTTTTAGTTCACATGTTACCATTGGCGTTTTTATCTTTCACAGAAGCTGCATATGAGGTAGGATTCAAGTTATCTGGCTTAGAGATTCTTGAATATGGAGTTGCCAAGAAAGATTCCAGTGTCGAACCACTTAATGGCGGCCCATTAGCCATGACTACAATCATATCTGCAGCAGCAATGGCCTGGGAAACAGAAAAGGACATGGAAAGAAAATTACATTGTTCGTTCAGCATCACTCCGCTTATTCCATGCATACAACCTAATAGTATGAGATATAACCTTAAATATGTGTTATACATTTAAAATCAGTGTGGCACAGTTAGTTTGAATAAGATTCAATGAATATTACCTGAAGATTGTGTGTGCTTAGTAATCTTGTTTCTGCATTAATTGGTGCCCCATAACAGCCTTTTCCAGGATCCACGAAGCAACTTGGGAGTCAACCGCTAAGGATGTCATCAAACAAGTATACATCAGAATTGTGGTACAAAGCCCTGCAAAGTGTACGATCATAATGTTAGCTAGTGAGCTTAAGAAGGATGGAAGTCCACATAAAGTTGTCAAAACATGACCTTGCCAATGCCAGACGAGCTCTCTGTCCACCAGATAAGTTGGTACCTTTCTCTCCAATATGTGACATATCTCCACTGGTCATTGCCGATATGTCAACACGAGCTGCACATGCCTCTATTACTTCTTCGTATCTGCATTAATTTGATGCAGAATGCTAATTAAAAGTGAAGCAATAAATTCTATGGTGTATGAGCATGTCCAATGGTTCATGTTAGCTGCTCTTATATCATGCAATGACATAACAAAACAAACTTGTGAATATCTGTCAGAGACATAAATAAACTACCTCCTCAGATCAAATTCTTTCCCAAGCAAAATATTGTCTCGTAAAGAGCCAGATAAGATCCATGGTACCTACAGAACACCAGTTCCATTTTTAGTCTCCAGAGTCCAGACGTTTCAAATGCAAGTCTTAAGAAATTTCCAGGGCATAATAAAGTACCTGAGGTACATGAGCGAATTGGAACGCAGGAGCTAATAGAACCATTGGTGACATAAGTCTCTAATGACTGTATTCAACAAAGATGATTTACCAGAACCAACCTGATATAGACATAAAATTTCCTCAATTCGTAGAAAAATAGAAATAGCATTAGATTAGTTGATTATAAAAAAAGATCTGGACATCTTGTTGCATTTCTTTGCAAGTAATGGCAAATTGAGGAATAATATAAATATGCCAAATACATGCTATTCAGTTTTCCCAACCAAACCATTAACGGAATTTGTACGCCATCACATAACCAGTCAGAACACCTTTATACAAAAAATGAAAATGTGATGGTCAGAGTAATTACCCCTCGCCTACAATTGCAATAAAGAGTCCTTTTTTTAGCGGCAAAGATATATCTCTGAGAACTATGCTTGGCTCAGCAACAGAGCTGCTAGACCAAGAACAAGATACATTCTGAAGGACAACGGCCATTGGATTATGAGTTACTTCGGTGTATCTCTTAAAGTGATGGTTTAAAAAGGTCAGCAGAGGCAGTTAACTCGGATGAAAGTGATGTTCTGGAGTAGATAAATAATTACTCAGCCGTCTGTTAGAGATAACAGCCTGCAGCAACCAAAAGCATGAATGTTAGTGCAGCTCAAATGTATGTAACAGTATAGTGACATAAACCAATTATCACTTACATCAATCATCCCATTAATAACCCATGGAAATGAGTTTTAGCGGTGATATTAGTGTGTTAAAGAGTGCAACACAAGTAAATACCTGTAATAAGGATTCCAGATATTAGTAGAAAGTTTCTTGGTCCAAAGGCATATCCTAAGAATATTATTCATGATATTGTTTTACCGTGGCAGCATCAATGTGTGTCCCATTATTGCAAAAAATAGAAAAGGTGAAAAGGGAGAACAATGTCGGTGTGGTTGCCCAGAAATAGACGCACCAAGCATCCAGATATTTTCTAGTCTATTGAAATAGGGAGGCCCTTGTTAGTTACAGTGCAAGATGTGCAACTTATTATAAAATGTAGATTAGTCAAAGCAGTTGCACACCGCGAGATGCTTCACTTCTGATTCTCTTCTTTCCACCAAACGTTCAGTGAATAGTTTCTCCCAGCTGTACATCTTCACTGTTCTAATATGTGCTAAGAGCTCCCCTGCACAGCTAATCCCTATTCATGGATAAATTTTTTGAGTATTAAGTCCTATAATTATTGTGTTGACTAACAAACTTTTGCATCATTCCTCCTGCCTCATGACCCCAAACAAATCAACAGTATATGCCAGTGAAGCTGAGGTATAATGTAATGATGTCTGAGAAAACACCTCGCGATATGGGAATATGGCAAAAGAAAAAAGGGATGTTTTTATTATTCATCAAATGCAATGGAGGACCAGTTTTCTTACCCTGGGTCTTTTGCTTCATCATCTTTTTCTATTTGCACCAGCAATCCTTGTAGAAATCCATTTGTTCACTGTTACAAAGAAAAGAGACATGGTTACAAGAAAAGAGAGTCACATGGTTAAAAGTAAAAATATAAAAGAGCGTAAAAAGACGAGCAGAAAAACAAAGTCATGAACGTTGATTGAGGAGTTATGATTATTATCATGGTTGGGTTATTTTGATTCATTATGATTCTAAACCTCAGTCCCTGGCATCATCAGGTTCTGAAAACATACATCTATACGTATTTGGCTAGTATTAGAAGCATGCCTCGGTCAATAGATCAATATTCACAAAGGGGCAAATAAGGGCAAAACCAAGAGATGATAGAATTCATAATCCATTTGTGTAAGGCTTAAAAGGTCATGCATGGCCACATTTGAATGACCAAGAATCCTAATACAGGACAAGGAAGCAAAAGGTTGGCATACCTGGTATTAGTATGATTGCTTCATTTGTAAAGCTCCAGATAGAAAAGCATAATGGACTTGTGTATATACCGGATAAAGAGCAACTCAATGCCCATTGCTGGTGTTAGAAAACACCAAATCATGCAAAGAATTAGATAATGGAGTGCATACATAAAGTAATCTAAGTCTTTCATACACAAAAATGTGAGATTGAGATGGGAAATACCCAGGCATCAGGAAGGCTGTTACATAAGTTTATTGTCGCGGTCTACATACTCATCAGACATGAAGGTCTCGTATCTCACCTTCGTGAAAACCCAGAACTCGGCTGTTTTAGAACGAGACATAGCACTGTTCTTTAAGAAAGATCATCCAAATTTAAAAAAACAAAAAAATAAGTCCAAGTAAAGTTACTAGACGTAGCCTTCAAAAATTGAACATTTACAAGATACAATGTCAAATTGGTAGATCAAAACAAGGTTCCACGTATTATATAGAATCTTAGAAGGCGAGAAGTTCTACGCTATGTCAAAAATTAGCAAAGTGTATACTCTTCCAAATACATTGTCCTTGAACGTGCGCATTCAATTTTTTTAAAAAACAATGTTAGCTATCATGTCAAAAATTAATTGATCTTTTTCAAATAGAAATGGTGTCACAAGATATTTTTATTAAAAGTATTTTCACGTGATTGCATTATATGAATTATATTATTATAACATATAATTTGCAAAACACTATAGATTCATGTAAATCAACCATTTTTGATTATGCGAACAACATCTATATGGGAATAAATGGCATATGAACTAACATACAACAACTAAGTTCGGTGGCGGCTAGGGTACATTCCACCTCCTCCTAGGTGTCAAATCGGAATCATTTGTAATGGAAAGTCTGAATCGTCCTTCATTGTATGTAGTTTGCGAATAATAGCTAACCAATCAATGTTGCGCCAGATATCAAAGTGCAAATGCTTAAGATCATCTCAATGGAATTGGTTCATTGCCAAGTTGGAAAACTATTGCACAATACACAAGCTGCCTTCACATGTTTTGAATTACTTTAAAAACATCAAAGATACTAACAGTGCATGAGAGGAATGATGATACCTTTCGATAAATTATCCCCATGATGCTTGAGCGTAACATCAACTTGAGCTTTGCTAGACGAAATGATGTTGGCTATCTAAAAAGGACCAAAGCATAAATAAACAAAAGTGTAAAAAAAAATGCACAGTTAATACTAAGAACTAGGCATATAATCCAAGGAACCACCAAGGTACTCTTTTTGACAACCAAATGTCCACAAAATATTGTAGCAAGAAAATAACATCTATAAACAACAAGGTGCTTCGTGAGATGTAATTGCTAAATTCATCTTTTATTGTCATCAAATTCAAGCTGATGAGGTATGAGGTAAATTATATATTAACTCTTCATAAGGAGGAAGAAGTAGATGAGTTTAACGGAAACCACATGAACATGTAACACTAGATACGAATGTAGAACATGGAGTAAGGCACTTAACATGAGAACTTGCGGTTTAACACCCATATTGTAGCTTATAGTTGGAACGAGAATAGCACATTTAAGCGTCGAGAAAAATAAATGACGAAAGGAGATATATGTATTCATCATTATCAAGGTTTAGAGTATAAAAGAAATCCTAAACACTTCAATGGATGTGCAAAAGTGCAAATCATATAATAAGGATGGTTTACTTGATAATAGAAATTAGGTCCCTGGGAAATGGCGAGAATATACCCATCCATGCCATGTGAGAACACGAAAGTTGTCTGCGAGAAAACTTTATTCAGTTGCATACACCAACGATTCAACCCAAAAGCTTAGGCGTGTGGGAGAGGTGGGCAATTCACTTATATTCCAACACTCCCCTCCATTAGGAGCCTCCTGAGCCTCGGGCGTGGAATAGAAGCGGCGGCAATTATTTTATTTAATTAGCATTATGCGGGACCGAACTTCGAGACCTCGGCTTTGATACCATATTAATTGAATACACCAATTTCCAAATCTGATGTGGTTTTGATTCCTTGAAACCAAAGAAGATGTAGATTTGGTTTATTAAGCTGAAAAAATTGAATCACAATTTCCATCATTTGCATGCACTTTTATTGTATATAAGAATACCTATATATTTTTTATTCTACAAATGTCCATATATTTGCACAAAGTTTCAAGATGAGAGACACAAGAATCCTAAAAATTATTGAAAAGAGGCATATAGAGCAACGACATTTGTTAGTCTTTTTGCTTCCAAATAGAATATTATTGCTTCAAGTACCAAGAATCAATAGAGTATCTATTTGCTCGCGTGGAACTTTAATAATGAGTCTTCTATTCTTGAGGAATTAATACCTTCCGAAGAAGTCTTATAAACTTGTTCAAGAACAGAGGGCTAACAAACCGATGCTTTGCCATTTTACTGCATGAATAGAATGTTAGAAACTTAAAAGGCAATCAAGCGTGAACTTCAATTTCAGAATGCTTGACTTTTTAAAATAAGTGTAATAACATGAAAGTAGTTGTTCTAAGATAATTAATCCCATGTTGCGTTCATGGAATTTCAGGTAATACTAGAATGATAGCAGGAGTCATTTGTGTAATCTGCCTCATTGTAGGATATATATTAATTGTTCCTTGCAAAAAAAAAGGATATATTTAATAGCCATAAAAGAGGTGAGAACAAAAAGGACACCAACTTATATATGCCATGAATCCCAGAGTTGACATCTAGCAATATCCTTTTACTCCAGTTCAACAACCTCTGCTGAAAATAAAGGATACCTTTTAAGAAGGCTCAAGCGCAAGTATGTCCATCCATAAGAATAACTTATGGCTCTAAGTAGAGATGAGTTGTCATGGTGATTTTGATATTCAGCAGTCCAGGAAGACAGAAGTTTGTCATAACAGGAGGAGGTGGTCTAAGCTCAGTTGGTAACTCAGTAAAAATCTGTGAAAGTCAAGTTGTCTTGTGATACCAGTGTCCATAACTGGATTAACGACTTGAAAGTCAACAGTTCCCACAAATTGTAGTCCTTTATCTGAAAAAAAGATAACATTAAAAAAAAAGAATTCACAATTGCCTTTTGGTGATGGAAAATAAACAAGAAAAGTTGGACAGGATCCAAACATCGATGATCAACTCAAATAATGGAACAATAAGGGAAGTCAATGCGTGTCAGCGTAAGCAGTTAGCACAGATCCTGTGAACTTTGTGGGTAATATAGTTGTTCATACACAGAAATTAACAATGTATTACAAGACCATGAACTCAAATTGAAGGCTAATATATGAACTTCATGGAATGTATAAGATGACTTCTACGTAATAATGATACCACCTTTCATGTGTGTCCGAGAAAAAAAGGCATGCATAAGATGAGATTACACAGCAATACCATAACTAATGTAAAAACTTCTTACACAGGTCATAGACTGAAATTGCACCATCCTGAATGTACAATAGAAAAACCAAAGGCTTATTACTGAAATCACATACCATGTTTATAATTTCACTTACCTAAGCTTTTTTCATCATGTAAAATGAGTGGGGCTTCAACAGAGTTCACTTCTCTGAAAGAGTGAACAGTTGCACATTACTTTTAGGACAATGAGACTGAAATGGAACAGTATGTACTAGTTGCTAATTAAAAAAAGGAAATGTACTAGTTCACAAGATCTCCAACAATGAAAAAATATATAAATAATAAAAATATTCAGAAACGTAGGAAAATTGGGGAATCAGGTACCTTTTGTTGCCTGATTGGTCTACTACCTTGCTTATAATAACAAAGAGTCCGAATGTGGTTGCAGTACAAAATGAGATAATCTCCATAAAAGATGACATTACCTATTGATTTAAATAAAGTTTAGAATAGATGTTTGAAGGCAAAGAAATATATTTTATTTCAGTCATAATAAAAACTGCAGATTTTTTAGGAAACTGTTTTTGTAAAATAATGGGATACCTTTAGTAAAAGTAAGCTTGTATTGCAAATGAGGTATCTGAAGAATAATCTTCAAGATCCAACAGAAGCACATTATTGGATTATAGAGGATTTTCAAACTAAGCCCCACTGACATGGACAAGACTTACAGACATCTACCAAAAGCAATGTTTAGCATCAAATCAAAAGGTTTTGTTGAACATTTTATATGACTCAGAAGAGAAACAAGATCATTATGATAACAGAGTTCTTACCCATGCAATACACTGGGAGCATGTGAAGAATAGTTCATAATTCTCAACATCCTTCCTTCAAATTTCTTCTAGCTAGCATAGTTAATGCAACCAAAGAAAGGCAGGCAGCAAAACCAGGCACACCGAATGCAAACAGCTTCTCCGATAAACCTCTCCTGGTGTTCCTAAAGTAGTAGAACTATTATTACACATAACAAAAGGTACAAATCATGAAGAACATATTAAATGCTCGTTATTATTTCAGCTGTTTGCATAAGTTGACGTCAACATAGCCTGAATGTAGACAGCGAAAATTCTCCTCGAAATAATCGCAAAATCGATCGGCTCATATTATTAAACGGTGAAGCAGTTGATGATGCAGGCAAAAATAGTACCTGAGCTCTTGTTGTGTTCCTTTGGCGAGGAAGAGCACGAGCGCAGCAACTGTAGCGATGGCATTCCCGGCGAACCCCAGAACCGTACAACCACGACAAAAGTATTAAGCGAGAGACCTCAGAACAACACCAACAACAACAAACCACACTCGAGAACAACAAACCTCAGAACTGCACTGAACAACCCATCGAGATCAAAAAATCAAAAGCGAGGATATAAATCAGCGAAGCACGTCCCGAAATACCTCCCGTCGTCGTCCCATACCTGGCACCGAGAGATCGCCCCAAAATAATTCTCGCGGGTTAGCACCACCAATATCGCGACGCGATCAAAACCCCAGCGACAAACGCCCGGAGTGAAGAAAACAAGCAGGGGTTTGCGGGGTTTAGGAACCGCGCACCGCGGGATCGCCAGGGCAGACGAAATCCATGGAGCTAGAAGAGGCGGCACACGACGACGAACTCGGGACGTCCCGACGGAGGGAGGATGAGCACGGGCCGGCCTCGATTCCCGAGGCAGGCGGGCGGGGCTTGGCGGGTGGCGAACGGAGCGGAGCAGAGGCCGGAGAGGAGTGGTGTGCGCGTCGCGCCGTCCCTGTCTCGTCATTCTAAAAAGAAAACCCAGTCGGTGCGCGTGATCCACCGTCTGTTTGTTCTCGTACGGCGGATGTAGCTTCGCCAAAGTGTGGCTTTCACTTTTCCGTTATCCACATCGTAAAAAGGTGATTAGTACACGCAGTAATAAAGGGCAGCGTCCCTTTTGGCATAACGGCGATCGCACTTTGCTGGCGAGTGAGGAGGGGCCGGAGTGCGGACGACGGTGTGGAGCGCGCGTGGCGCCGGTGACATCTGACACGGCACGCGGGTCCAAGTGCAATGACGGGACCCACTGTCAGTATTTGGTTTAACTCGAGGATTGCCTGCTTCATCTTCTGAAAGTCTCAAGTCTCGGCGGCGAGAGAGAGAGAGGGGGGGCGTCGCGCATGTGATCTCCACCACTTTGCGGGAGTGGGCTTTGCTTTTCGCTTTTTGGGCTTTGGCCTTCGTGATCTTTTGTCGTTTCTATCCAGTCACGTGGCGCGCACATCAGGAGGAAGAGAAATGGACGGGAGATCAGCAAACGGCCGCCAACATACAACAACAAACAGATTCACCAATTGTTCGTTCAAATACGAATCCTAGAACAAACCTACACCAAGGAAACTGAGAATCCGAGTGATATTATAAAAAAAAAAAAAATTGAAGAAAGATATTTATAAATCTCAAGTAGAAAAGAGACGGCATAAATCAATCACGGGAAATTCCAAAAAAAAAAAATTAAAAAAAAGGAAGAAAAGAGAGGTGTTCAAGCTGGCCCAGCTCTCGTAGGTCAGGGATGGCCCAACCTCACCTCATGTCAACCCGCTTAGACTTGGCCCAACCCAACGTCGCCTCCCTGTCGACCTGCTTAGAGTTAGCCCGACGGATCCAACAATTCCTAACTAAATTTGGCCCGCCTCCACCGAGACTGCTTCGTGGGCCTTGTGGTCTAGCATGGGCGAGCTCATCTTCGTCTGCCTAATTTTCACCAAAAACTAATGGCGAAAAAAGTTTGATTTTTGCTATTTATTTAACTCTTGACAGATTATAAGGAGAAAGAACGAGGGAAAATGTTACTTAAATACGTGAACTACATCGCTTTCAGTTCGTAGTCCTCCGCCTTAGACTGTTATATGCTGTAAAAATCCGAGAACTTTACAAACAGCACATTACGTACAGGTTCTTTACTAGGACATTACTGCACAAAAATTCCCGTTCCGGTAGGCCGTAGCACTATTCCTCAATTCCCAACTCTACGACTCTTTTTGGTCCCCGTTTGAAAAACAGAGCCAATCAGCCAAAGCCTCTGACAGCTTCAGCTATGGACAATTCATTTCCTTGCATGCTGCTCCGTAGGGATGCTCTCTTCATGACTCGTGAGAGTGATACCCTACTAGTAGGAATTACAAGAAGAGACAATCGGGGCAGGGCATTCAGCAGTGGACGATGACCACGTGGCCATGAGATCACCCACAGTTGGCAACACAATCTAACCCGCGGTGAGTGTAGAGCGATCAGCTTGTTCTCACAGTCTTCCTCGGCGGGCGACACGGCAGGCCACCTCTACCGCCCCACGCGACCTCTTTCTTACTGTATAACTCACGCGCCTTAGATTCACCTACCTACGCCTCCATTTCTCCATGGAACTTTCTTTCATGAAAAATACAATGTATTTTGTCATTTGAATGAAACTATTTTAAATCACTAACGTTATATAGACGTATCAGTAGATCGATATCCCAAATATAATAACCATAGGATGAGCTACATGTATGGTGCTGGGTGCGACGCATCCACAAATTATCAAAAAACGGTGATTATGATCAAATTTTCAGATTTACACACACATACGATAAAATCATATGCACCCACAAGGCAAATGCACCTCACACTCGTATTTGCTCTAGCTCCGCCATTGTATGTAACATAAAAATATATTTCAAATTAAATATGGCTTCACTTAATATCTCAATCAGTAGTATGGAAATATCTTTCATAATTAATCTAATAAAATCTATTTTCTATCATAAGTATTAATGTTTTTTTGACAAACATCAAATTAAATGCTTACTTGATACCATTGCTAGAATTGTGCTTTTTTTTTTCCTAGACCAGCAAGTAGAGTTTTTATTCTTTAGGCTAGTGGCATCTCCCTCCGTTTCAAAATAGACCCGCTGGCTATATGGGTCGAAAATCAACGCCACAGTCAGACAGAAACTTCTTATGTTGTTTTTGCCATGACCGTCTCAGTTTGTTAACCAACCAAAAAAAAGATGATCCTCAGTTTTTAACAACCAAAAAACACATGATCCTTGGTTTTGTGGCGTGGACTTCTCAAAAACAAAAAACGGTGACATGTAACCAAACAATTCCTTAATTATACAAGCAGCACGTGTCAGTTTTTTTTGCATACAAAGCGCCCCCCATCTTCACTTGTGTGCCATTTTTCTTCCTCGCAGTCGTTCTCAGAATTTTTGATTACATTCACGGTCGTATTCACCTGCTTTCCAAAACGATTTGCACCATGATCACGACTCAAAATCCTCAACTCATTTCACAATGACATGTAGTATAAAAAACACGCTGTTTATTGCTTTTTCCAAAGCATGATTTCGAACTGTGTAACTCGTGCAACAAACCAAATGGCCACACCCTTCGCCAGATCATAGAAATTGAGAAAAAGAACCATATAACTCCACACCACCTTTTTTTTTTAGGAAAAGGATGAATGCGAAACACAAACACACAGATCGTTCAACACCTTTTTTTTGCTCAGAGTACAAAGCTTTGGCAGCTAAAAAGGACTCACAACTTGGCTCTGAGCAATGCGCCATCGATCTTTGCAAGTTTGGGCAGATCAAACGTCAAAACAAGGTCAAATTATACGGTATTTGCACAAAAGAAGAGAACAAGTCTTAAGGGGGGGAAAAGGAGTTAAAATGGACGGTTTTTATAAGAAAATAAGAGTTGGATCGTATTGACGGTGTAAAGGAAACGTTAGCACACGAATACGCATTCAGAAAAAGTAGTAGAGCATGTTTTCTTTTTCGAAAGGAAATGTTGTGACCCAAAAGAATTATTTCAAGTACTGGCCGAATTGAGCTGACTATGCACTACTACACTTGTATCACGTTTTCTTTTCAATAACAGACAATTTGACTTTTTATCAATCCTATTTGACCATTCATCTTATTTGAAATTTTTTTTAAATATAACTTATTTTGTCATAACATAAAAATTACTCTAATGCTAAATTAAAAGTCATAACAAAATAAGTAATATTTATTATTTTTTTTTAAATAAGACGAATGATCAAAACAAGAATGGTGAAAGTCAAAGAAGTGCATTTATTTGTGGACGGAGGAGTAGCAAGAAAGCGAGAAACTCAAGAACAAAAGCTTTCAGCGAAAGCTGTTTAGCAGTTTTTTGGTGAATTCCTTGCGAGTGACAAAAGTTTGAGACTGGTGGTGATGCTTTGGAGAAGGAGAGCTGAAGTGAGCCTGCCCTGCCCTGTCCGCTAGGGTTGCCAAGGTAGGCTGCTCTTTTTTTGTCTCTTGCAGGAGTGGCAGCCCCTGCATTATGCTCCCAAAAGGGGGGAAACAAAGGCGGCCTAGTACACGTAGTACCAGTAGCAGGGATTGACGCGCACCGAACAACGCTTTGTGCATTTTCCGTTTACTGTATTTTACTAAATCAAACACAGATTATGAAAAGTCCACTGGAAATTCTCTCTACAAAAAGTCCACTGGAAATCTTATTGTAAATCAAACTGGGGACAAGAATTGCCAGGTGTAAAAACAAGAGCAATCAAATGCAAAGCAAACTTTTGTTTGGTTTTTGAGAACCAAACTTTGCCGTCCAAGTTTTCACCTAGCTGAAGCTGATTACTCTCCGCCGTTGTTCATCACATACCCTATTCTCCATGCATGCAATGCAACTTCATGTGAGTAGAGAGTGAGTACACGATCATCTCTCGCATGTTCAGAGGATCAAGTAATAGTCCGGGGGGATGGTTAGCTTCCGTGGTGGAAGCAATCGCTTCCTTGGTTTGATCCCATCAAAGACGGACTAAGCCGCTTTCATTTTCTTCTTAAGTGCCTCCTAGGTTGGGTCTTGTTTTTTTTTTCCTACATGTTCAAAAACTTCAAATCAAATGGGTGTACATTGAAGGTTCACCAATATGTTTTGTCGATGCTATGTGCCCAATCAATAATGTGCAGGGTTTCGCCAAAATGTAGTCCAAGCACAACAAATTAAACACGACAATGCAAGAGTTTCGAGATCTCATGGTCGTTCTTGCGTTGTAGTAACGCAGAGCAGAATACACCGTAATATGTATGAAACGAAGAAAGATCTTGAGATGATCATGGGAAGAGTTAAGTAGTAATGGCACAGCTAATGGAAAAGCTAAAAGAGTCTATAGTCACATACAGTAGTGTAATGGTTTACAAAGGACACTGAATACTAGGCAAAGGCGGTGGCACAACACAAGACAGGACAAACGGCAGAGATTCTGTCCAGTACAAAAATATACGTACAGTGCGCCCACGCCCTTTTTTCAGCTTTTCATTATACTGATGATGCAGAGCACGCCCCGCGGAGTACTAGTATATTGTACCCTACATTTACGGTATCCGGAGCCTATACGTACGTGGGTGTGGTCACACGAGGCACGCGTCTTCTCATCTGCATGCGTCTCCGAGGCAGCAGTGAGCCGGCAGAGCGCACCAAGCAAAGGTCGACAGCGCCCCAGCGAGTGACGAACGGCCACATAAAAAGCTGTCATCCACCGCGGCGGCCGGACCTGCCAGGACCGCCCGATGGCGACGTCAAAGATCGATCAGAGCAGGTTTAATAGTTTCGTAGGCTACTCGCCGACTGCCGGCGACAACGCACAAGCGATGGTGATGGAGCCCGCTACTATTTAAAGCAAAGCTGCATGCGGAGCCAATTGCAGCAATACATTTAGTCGCTGGCCAGCGGGCGCCAGAGACGCCTATTTTCTTTTTTTCTTCACTTCTCTCCTTCACGTATTCACGTAGAAAGCCGCTAGTATTTCATTATAGGACTTGCTCTCACGCGCCCGCCCAGCAGCGTCAGCGGTTGATGGATCGAGCGGCACGCAGCAGGGCAGCGGCAGGCCATGGTGGTCGCCTGCCGTCCTGCCTGCCTTCTCTGTTACGCGCGCGTGCCAGTTGAGTCACCAGGCGACGACGAATAGTTGGCTGCGCCACCACCAGCGCAGTGTGTGCCTGTGCTGCGTGCTGCGTCACTGCATGCATGCACGGCCACGGGCGCCGCGGCAGGCTTTTTTGTGTGTATTGTGAGTTGCGAGGCCACGCCACGCCACGCCACTACACTACGGGATACGGCACCGGGCCACCGGCAGGCAGCGCAGCCAAAAGCGTGCTCGGCGAGCGAGCATCTCATCTGAGACCTGGCCGCAGCCGCTGAGCCTGCCGGCGGCCTCAAAAGAGGTGCGGAGGAGTCGTCGGCAGCGGCCAGGACCCTGGCGGCCGGGCCAGGCTCGAGCGCGCATGCGTATGTGATTCCGTCGCGGGGAATATTATCGGGCACAGAAGATTTTGCCGACCGTGACGGCTGTCCTATGCGTATGTTGCAGTGTACCATTGGCAGCAGGCCGAATTTCTTGGTACTGTTGAGATCAACTGGAGAAAAGCATACTAGTTTGCTAGTACTATTCTAAAAAAAAAAAGAGTAAAACCTAAAAAATCCAACACAAAAAATCAGAAAGGTTTGTCCATTATAATTTGAGATAGGTTCCTAACCATCACCACCAATAATAGTAATAGCCTTTAGAACTATTTCTACGGTATTTTCTAAGAAAATATCCACCCCAATCTTCATCATCGGATAGCTTTCAACGTTATGGTTTCTATAAGCATGCCCTCCTTGAGCTTATGGAATTGGCCCTCTTCAATCATATAATCAAGACTACAGATTCATCTATAACTCACTTCATCATATGATTCAATAAAGATTTGATTTCTACACGAGACATGACCTCGTAGCTTGGTTAGTTCACCTGGTGCAATGCAGTTACTCTCTTCTTCGCATTGGTCATGGTATTGTACCTCGGTTGCCAAATTATTATATGTAATGTGGACCTAAATGTAACATCTAATTATAAATCTAATTGTACCAACTAATATTTAAAATGTTAGTACAAAAATGTTATATGAAACTAAGCTCATAAAAATTTTTTTCCTATAGCCATGTTCTATCCTTCTTTTAGTTTACAAGAGTTAGCAAGTTCTCACTTTACGTCCTATACTATAGCATGTTCTATCTTTCTTTTAGTATAGTATTGTTGAGGGTGCCTTGAGTGAATAATGTAGTAATTATAAACAAAAACAAGAGAGAGAAAAAAGCATGTAAAGTTTTGGAGACCACACTAACCGACAAGGTACACATAGGTAGGCCATAGGCAGTACCCCGGGTCAGCACTGATCTGCATCCACAAAGCCACATTGGCACCCCTTTTATCGAAAGGAGCAGGAGACAGGAAAGCTCTTGCTCTGCGCTTGGCCACCATCCTCCTCCCTCCGTGGTCCAGACGCTAATCTCCCATGTTTGACTGTTTAACGGCCTAGGTGAGGACCATGTCGCCACATACTCTACATTACCGACCCTGCCTCTAGTGATTAAGCTAGTGATTAGTGACGATGGTCCCTCCCTCTGTAGCGGCGGCAATCATTCCTCAGGCGCTAATCATGGATCATCGGAAACAAGCAAGAATGTGAATGATCACGAGCTACTAGCTCTCATTGGACATGTGGTCCAACGGATTCTTCCAACTGGTTATTTAGTCTAGCGATTACCCTGCACCAATCTAGGTTTAGCCCTGTAATTTACAATTATATCCGGTGATTAGCTGCCGCCACCACTCAGTAGCAGCAGCAGTAGTACTCCTACTAGGTAGCTGCTGACCTGCTGGTAAATGTTACGCTGAACTCCGTATCATCATATTCGATCATTGGTCTTATTCATTTTTTATATATAAATATAATTTATTTTCTTATTACTTATTTTATCAACACAGATAATTGAATATTGATTAATTTATTTTATTATTTACATAAATATTTTGAATAAAACGGACGGCCAAAACATTAAGATTTAAAAAGTCAAAAACGTCAAACACTATAGCAGAGTAGAGAGTAGGGTGCACGCACTGCCATCGTGTACACGGCGCGTGCTTGGATGCGAACTAATCATGCATGTTCACATAGAATCCAGTGGAGCTAGATTGATGCATTTTTTTTTATATAACATCTTTTTCAAAGACAATTTAGAATAGTTTTCCAAAACAAAAGACAATTTAGAATAGTTTGAGAGGAGGAGGAATCGTACGTACATGGGTCCAACTGGCCGTATTTAGATGCTAGCTAAGCTTAGCAACTGCGTGCACTGTCGTTATTATATCAACAAAAGATCGGCAAAATCCATAGGGTGATGACCGCTGCTCGTACGTACGTACATGGAACAGCGTGTTTGACGCGATTTGTTGTTTTCCTTCCAAATCGATGCTTTTAGGCCTACCCGGTCGTTAATCATGAGCTTCATAGTCCCAACTCACAACCTTTGAAATTGCTCTACTTCCATTCATCAATCCACATACTTGGAATGGAGACTCTAATCCACTTCAACATATATGAACTGAGGTGGAAACATGTGTATCCAAAATTACCTTCTATTCTTAGAAACAGTTGGAAATATTGTCGGCCTCTAAAAAATGATTCTCATCCCCTCCAATCCTCTAGCAAAGGGGATTAGGGTGTCGGCATGGATTAGGGTGGAATTTAGTTCAAGTTGCACTCTAATCATCCTAGCAACACACATTTTGATTGATGGGAAACCAACTACATCCAAACAAGGTCTAAGAGGATGAGTGTGTAGCATGGAATGTTAAATTGGTAAATAGTAATCATAGGAGATCAAAATTAGCTTGCTATCGAGTGTTTTTCTAGGATGTTTGAATTCCCATGCCAGTTTCATCCAAAGCTCAAGTTGATGGAAAAATGGGGTGACAATTCATTCATCAATCAATACTCCCCTAACATATAGGCTTCTTTCGGATTCAAAATGAAGTTAGAAGTGATATATAATTATTTTATTTTGTGCTCATAGGTGAATTGAACGCGACATGACTTATCTCGGGCCTTAATATCAATTGAGTTGCATGCATTGACTGATGAGGAAGGATGGTCAATTAAGAACTTCGATCAACATATTTATATCTGTGGTTGGCAGGTTCGGCCGAGATGGAAATACTTCATGATTTTACACGTGTTAATTTGCTTGCTTAAGAAGCTCATAGAGCTAATCATGCAAGGGTTCACTAGTTAAGTTTGCCCGAAAATATATGAACAGCTTGGTCTATAGTGTGTTGAAAAGAAAAGAGGGCTTCCGGCTTGTTTGGCATAGCTCATAGGGTAAAGTTTTATTTTTTCTTTCGCCTCTCATAAAGGAATAGAATTGGAGAGAGCTAAAAAAAAGTGGCATATTCCAACTTTCTCATTCATTTATGTCTCATATTCATGCATGGAGTTGTTAGTGGAGCTATTTTGTCAAAAAAAATCAAAACAGTTAAGTTTCACCTAAACAGTTGCTCATGAGATTGTTTTGCCAAAAAACACCTCAACTTTACTAGTGAAGCTGAGCCGAGTAAAACGAGATGTATGGGTCATGGATAGATCTTTTCCAACACGGACACGTGGATACGGGTGTTTTGGCATTTGACAAGAGGCATCATGCAGCACGGTCATATGCACACTATAAAAACCTAAGAGTACTAGGAGTACGGGCTACTAGCATGCATGGATGGATGAGAATACGGATGAGGCACGCGGTCCTCCAAGGCCTGGCTGCATATACCAACACCACCGTACCACACACACCCTGGCCTCCATGATTACTGGTGGCAATGGCATGGCAATTGCGTGATCCGAAAAGAGATTCGGCGAGACCCCCACTGCGGAGGACACCCGCTTTCTACTTCGTTTTCGTTAGTCCCGTCCGGCCGGCCGGCTGGCTGGCTGGTGGATTCCTGACTGCTCGTGTTGCCCAAACGTACTGCCCTCTCTAGCAAGAATCAATGCGAGCAAAAATCCTTCCCATGCAACTACCAAAAAAGTGCTACTGTTTCCGTCATATCAAATTTAACGCATACACGGAAGATTAAATATAGTTAAATAAAATAACTAATTACATAGTTTGGTTGAAAAGTACGAAATAAATCTTTTAATCTTAGTTAGTTCATAATAGAATAATAATTATTAAATAAAATGAAAAGTCTTAAAGAACCATGGCCCGTAATGCCATTAGCCACGGTTGTCGCTCAGTCATCGCTGAAAAGTACGTAGTATACTGCTCGTACTACTGATGATGCAGTTGAAAACGGATATCGTGCTCGGGTTGTGGAGGAGGTCAAAGAAACGAGAGCCAGACACTGCACCTGCATTCTGCATGCATGCAACGCCGCAACTCACTGAGCCCAGTCCAGCGAGCCAGCCACCGTCCACACTACAGCATGGCCGTTGCGGCGGCGTCTACGGCCATCCCCAGCCAGCATCGGCCGGCCGGCACTGAGCCAGAGCCGCCCCACACTGACTTGTGACTTGCACCCAGACGTCGTCGGCCAGTGGCCAGTGCAGTGAAGAGGGGCCAGCTCGAACCCCATTCCCAAGCAAAACTGGCAGCTTTTTGCAACACCGCCACTGTGCCTGTGCCTGCAACAGCGGCCGCAGCCTTGCACAGTGGCTAAAATGGGAGGCTACTGCCTACTGCACCGCTACAGCCACATGCCACGGCCACGGCCACATGCCGGCGACAGCTACATGCCTCGCATGGGATCCTAGAGCCTAGTAGTAGGAGTAGTAGTAGTGTTTGCGCTGGACGCCGACAGTGGTGCCCGCCGCGTGCCGAGGTTGTGTGTGTGTGTGCCCAGTAGTACGAGCACACTAGCAGTAGGGAGGGACCGGCGACACCGACCGGACAGGCGGACGGACGACACCAGAGGATGGAGGCCATGAGGCCTAGGCCTGGTTGGACCTCCCGTGCCGTGCGCGCGCCTCGGTATGTTGACCATGGTCAAACACTGTTTTCTACAGTATTCTTCGCGTCCACTGTAAAACTTGAATTTTGCAACAAAGGATTCTATTGTATCCTCCCCTTGCATTCCAAACGGTAAATTCTAGTTTTTTTTTTTCTGTATTTATAGTTTTTTTTGTTATGTGCTTGTATGTCTTAACATAATGAATAAGTAAATGTAGAAAGATGAGGGTGTGTTTATTCACAAAAAGTGAACCCAAAAGTGCTACAAGACTGTCATGTTAATTTTTTCTGCCTCATGAATGAATCGTTAAATGTATATAAATTAAAAATAATAATTGCACAATTTTTTTTTGTAAAGTGTGAACCGAATCTTTGAGCCTAGTTAGTCCATGGTGAGACAATAATTACCAAATACAAAAAAAAGTGCTACATCAACCAAAACCCAAAATATTTCACCAACTAAACACCCCTAAGAATAAAAAAATTTAATCCAATGTTTTTGAAACCTAGGACTTCTAGTTTTCACTAATCTAGTGTTTTCTATGTGAAACTAAACTAATTTCTACAAAATTAATTAATTTGGGAATGTTGTAATAAGTTCTTGCGTACTAAACGCGCCTTCGGTGTGAACTAAGACTAGTAATAATGCTTCTAAGAAGAAAGGTGTCATTTTTGTTTATTATTCCACCCTTTGTACCCTTTTCGATTTTTTTTCAAATCATGCTCAACCTCGTATCACATAGAACCGTGATGGCCTTCTTTTTTGAGGTCCTATTTAGATCCTTAGACTACTAGAGCTTTTCAAGGTTCTAAACATAATTTCTAAAGTGTCATTAAAGTTTAGCCAACCTCACAAAACTTTATACTGCATAGTTGAACTAAAGTGATGTAAATATTGCCATGGGCTGCAAGGTTCAGATCCACGTGTCTTCTGTGATCAGTTACCGGAGGCGACGGATTATATCTTGATTGGTTGTGTCTATGCGAACACATGGTTGATTTAGGTCACATGTGTTTAGTTTTGTGATTGAGTGATTGTCAATCCAACAACATTTTAATTCTATTTTTTATCTTTTATGCTTCGGGTTATGTTCACCTACACACGTGGAGTGTGTCGAAGACGTATCTCTTGGTTCGTTGTGCGGGTGTGGAGCTCGGAGATGGTAGCCGACGGCGAGGCGAGGGGGCCAAGGAGGACGTGCCGGGCCGACGGACCGCCGGAGGTGAAGGACGGACGTGAGGCTTGGACCGAGGGACCGGATCGCCGGGTGGCTAGCCATGGTGGTCGACATCCGGGACATCGACGAATGCAAGAGGACGTGGACGGACCGTGTCGATCGGGTCAAGACGGCGCGGCGTGGCAGAGCGGGAGCTCGGATGACTTGGCGACTTTCGGGCGGTCAAGACGGCGGCGACACGTGTTGAGGAGGTTTGGTGGTTTGTCCTCAAAACCATCGGTGCGGGGTTTCGCGTGGTTTGGGCCTCAAAACCACGGTGCGGGTTTGGTGGTTTGGACCTCAAAACCATCGGCGGGTTTTACGGGTTTGGGCCTCAAAACCCGAGGCGCTCCGTGGGACGGAAGGACGGCGTGTGGGCATCCGGGAGGTTGCGCCGGAGCAAGGCCGCAGATGAGGAGGCGCGCGCGGTCGTCGGATTGATAATTACCCGTAGTCGACCAAAATAGCCCTAGGGTTAAAAGATCGACTCATGTATCTTAGGGGTAGTTTTAGCGTAGGGAATATTGGACTATTTAGTGGAGGCTTACCCCTTCATCTCCTCTTTGCCTCTTATTTTCATTTTTATTTTTTCCCATTTTTAGGGTTCTTGTTTAGAGGTCCAAGAACAAAAATTTGTGTGGATTTGCTGTGATTTTTGTTCAGAGGGAAGAGTGGCCCTAAGTCCACTCATGCCCTCTCGGGCTTTTGATTTTGGAGCTGTGTTTCTCGCTCTCGGGATCGCACTTGTTCTTATTTTCGTTCATGCCTACGATCTACTTTTCCCGGAGTTTGAGTTCTTCTCGGTCATGATCTTTTGGGATCTTGTTCGTAGCTAGTTGAATTTCAATTGCAAAATCTCGATCGAGCTGTTTTGATTTGGTCCATTTTTCATTGATTTTTTTGGAGCGGGCGCTCTGATTTCATCCGCTTGAGTTCGTTGGTTTTCCCGTTTGCGCCGAAAGGCCAAGGGCGCGAGAGCCCAGCACCAATAGGTGCTTGCCCGCCGCCCAGAACCCGGTGAAATCATAGTGATTTGGTCGTTCCCTTTGGGTCGATTTTGCATCCGCCATCGCTGCTTTCTCTCTTGGCCGTGTTCTCGTTCAAACGGCCAGGGAGCAGCTCCTCCGCTAGTTTCTTGCTTGGTGTTTCGTGCTCAGAGAACACTTGCCGCTGTAGCACAGCAGTCTTTGCTGCAGGTCGCACTCCTGCTTTTTGAGCTAAATTTTCTTTGGTCAAGTTTGCCTCTTACTTGTTCATGCATGCGTGATTTTTGTTTGGCTAAAATGATTAGCTTTCCCTGCTTTGTGATTTGCCGATAGTAGCACACATCAGGTTCTTGTTTGATTTTGGTTGTCTCAGTTAGCGCACGTGGAATCCCCTCGCCTGACCCTCGTCTTTGATTTGCTCGGCAATCGTAAGAAGGGTAAGCAGGCAATTAGCTGCCATTTTCATTTGCTTAGCAGCAGCTTGCAGCTAGACAGTTCATACTCTACATCTTTCTCGAAGATGCACAAGCAGGTCACAACTTCGATGACGGCAAGGTAAAGCAAGTCAGGTTGCTTCATTCTCTAGTATCTAAATTGGTATTTTCAAGATTAGATTTCGAGCAGCAGTAGCATGTCCTCGATGCTTGAGCTTTGATTGGATTTATTTAGCTTGAGTGCTCTCAGCTTGGAAGCCGCCGGTTCCTGGTTGTTGCTTGTTTTCATTTGGTGCACTTGAGTGCGGGTGCTAAGCTACAAGAGAAATTTTGTGAACAACTTCAGCTAGCAGGTGCTTTGGTTTTGGACGTGTTGTTGTTTTCAAGATTAGAAGCAGCGACTTTTTCAAGTTTTCAGTTTGGCTCAAGTCTCCGTCTTGATCTTTGTTCGTCCGCTCGAGCCCGACATTCGATCTCTGCTTTTCTTTCGTTGGACTCGTTGTGCCTAACTCTTCACGCTTGATATCCCGCTACCGCTAAGACGCGTATCACTCGTTTCTTTGTGAGTTCGCTTTTTGAGGTTGGGGGTTGAGCCGATGACCCAAAATTGAAAAGGAATTTCGAGGCTCCCATTCACCCCCCTCTGGTCGCCGCTTTTGGTCCTTCGCCTATAGTAGAGAGGAGGGAAATTCTCCTAAGAAAGTTACATTTTGTGGGATTTGGTACTGTTGCAATAAGAGAAAGCCCTACAATGGTGGCTTTGCAACTAGAAATTGGTTGGCAAACAAGTGTGTCACGGTTTCCATTCCTTCTTCTTATTGATCGGCTAGACGTTGTGGAAGGAGACGAATGCAAGAACATGGAATTAGACCTCTCCTCCAGCTCACTTGGCTCTTAGGATCCAGCGCCGGAGGAGGCTAATGAGTGGTGCTTGGTAGGGTACAAAACAGTTGTTTATCGCTCATGTTGTTAGTTTAGATGTGTAACGAAAGTGGTTGCAAATGTTGCAAAACGTTTGTGTAACTTTTTATCTACTCCAACTTAATGAATCCCGTGTCTTCGAGAAAAGAAGGGCCAAAGTCCGCGAAAACATTTTTAACCAAATAAGAACCATACAAAATAGATTTCTTGATTTACTTTAGAACTTTTTTATCTGTTGTTTTTAAATCCATATATGCATCGAGAGGGTCCGGTTGAACTGGAAGGAAAGCCAATCACACTGCTTCAAGTTCCAATCCGGTTCCTGAAAGAAGAAAAGTGACACTCAACTCAAAGTGTCATGTGAGAACGGTGACGGAAGACATGCCGTAAAAAAACAACCGCTTATAGGACACCATAGTCAACCCACGTGGCTTTCGTATTTTTTTTTTTTTTTCACCTTCAGCTTTGGAGCAGGATAAGATCTTATAACCACGCACCAAAAGTAAATTGATTGCAAAGGGGTGAAAAAGCTGGATTCTACACGAAAGTAGTAGTGCTACAGCTACCATGAAAACACATACTTTTCCATGCCTCTGTCTGACAAAGAAACAATACGCAAGAACTCCACTTTTTTTTTTTTTTTTTTTTTTTTTTGATATACGTAGAAAGGAAAATAAAAGAAATTGAAGGCCCCGGTGACTCGATATATAGCGAGCGAGCGAGCCCAGGAGGCCAGGATGTCAAGGAAGCCGCCGTGACCGAGAGAGGGCGAGACGAGCACGCCGCAGCGCACGCGTAGCAGGCTCAGGCTAGCACTAGCAGCAGCGGTAGTAAAGAGGCAAGTAAATGCCAGCCGCGTCTCCTCACCAAACCGAAGACCATCGGTGTCGTCGTCGTCTCCTCTCCTCTGTCCTGGGCTGCCTCCGTGCGTGTTTCTTGGGACTACGACCTGCTGGCCCTGCGCTGCTCCCTCTCCACACAGCAACGAGAGGGCAGGAGGAGGCGTGAAATGTAAGCAAGCGGAGGGACACGCCCAGCTGAAGCCGCAGAGACGCTGTCGTCAACTCCAACTCCACTCCACCTCCTCTCCTCTCCCTCTGCAAGGACGGAGAGAAGAGAGGTAGCAGCTGTAGCAGTAGCAGGGAGAGCGAGCGGCGTTGCGTTTTCAGCCCGTCCGCCATGAAGTTCATGAAGCTTGGGTCCAAGCCGGACGCCTTCCAGACCGACGGCAGCGACGCCAGGTGTGTGACTGTGATCCATCCCCCCCTCGTCATCTTCCTCCTCCCTCGGCCATTGCAGGCCGAGGCCGTGCTTACCCCTCCCCTCCCTCCTCTGCCGCCGTGATCGAACGGAGACGCGTGTTCTTGGCTGTGCGAGCTCTCTGACGTTCACTCTCAGCCTTTGTCTTTCAGAGAAACCTCTCGCTCTCCCTCTGTACAAGAAAATGAGGGAGGGTAGGGTAGTGAACTTCTTGCCATGTCTTCTAGCGTCTCTGTTCCGGTAGGAACAAGAACAATGCAATGCCATGCTTTAGGTCCTTGCTGCGTTCTCTTACCAGCAGAAACAATGCTGCGTTCTGTGAATCCAGAGATAGCAAAAAAAAAAAAAAAAAGTCTTGCTCGGCATCTGCAAGCATGGATCTTTCGGCGCGTGTCTTGAGTTCTTGATTCGTCGAGGCCCAAAAAAAAAGGAGTGCCTTTTTCCGTTGGTTTAACCTGTGCCGTGCTGTGATTATTGTGGGGGCTGCCGCTGCTCTTGTTCATGAGTGCTCGTGTGCTACGTGGTTCCCTTGCACGGCAGCTGATTTGACCCGGGCGGGCGCCCACCCTTTTCGCCACCAAAGTCCCTTTTCGCTGCGCAAACAGAGAATCATCGTAGCAGTTGTGGTTGTTGTGGTGAGGTGAGGATCATGCGGTTATACTTTTTTTTTTACTGGTTGTCATGACTGATGAGGACCACGCACAGGCCTGCTCACTCCAGTATAGAATGTTTGATTTGATCCATGATCTTCAACTTATACTGGAGATCTTGGACATGCTCCTAACCTGCAAATCCTTCCATTCCATTTTTGATTAAAGCACCCCTCTCCACCCACTACCCTGTTTCTTTCATCTTTTTTCCCCTGTTCTGTACCTGTAGTATGTGAGTATGCTCCCTAAAAAAAAAATAGTATGTGAGTATGCTTTGACTGAACATGAACAGGCAGCTTGAGAACAGATCTATTTTTTTTTTTAAAAAAACAAAGATATTAAATATTTGTGTACTTCAATGATTGTCTCCATTTCTAAAAGAAACTGGGTTCTGCCTCTTTTCCTCACCGAAATCAGATCTACAGTGCATTCACTTCAACTGAGAACAAAAGCTCAAAATTTTGAAGAAAAAACTGGAATATTGTACGTGTACTTGACTTGCTCTGATTGTGTTTGCTAACTAGTAGTAGATGTTGTTTCTTCGTTTTTTTTCATATATGCTATACTCTCTTGTTATGAATGTTCATTAGCAATCATGTTATGTTGACTATGTCAATCTCATATTCTCATGCAGATACGTGCTGTCTGACCTTCCGTCAGATATCGTCATCCATGTCGACGATGCAAGGTTCTATCTACACAAGGTAATTCCATACCATTTTACTTTTAAGTTATGAACCTAAGTAAGTAGGTTCAATCACCTCCCAAAGAAAAAAAAGTAGGTTGAATCACTGAGTGTTTCGCCCAAAGCTACTTGTGTACTTGAGAGTTAAAACAACGGATCGGCCAACATACAGCTATCAGCACACTAGAAGATGCTGCAATAGTAACATCTTTTGTCAGCTGCCACTTGTAATTTGGATCTTTGTTGCTTTCGGAATCTTTCCCACGGTTTCTTTAGATCATGCTTCAATTCCCATCAGCACCTTTCATTCTGCTAGGTGACAGCAATGCACGTACCATGCAATTAAGAAATATCCTCTTGCTTAATATTTTGGTAGATAATAATGCTGGAGGAAATCTGGAAGTGTCTACTGTCCAATTATATGGCCTTTTCACTGTTAAGAGTTTTGGTAACTTATTAATCTCTGAATGAAAGTTTGGTCATTCATTTGCAGTTCCCCCTTCTTTCCAAGAGTAGTCTGTTACAAAGGCTGATAATAGAGGCTAATCAGAATGGCACTGATGAAGTTGTCATACAAGGCATTCCTGGTGGAGTGAAAACCTTTGAAATCTGTGCCAAGTTCTGCTATGGCATGGTAGTGACTCTCAATGCGTACAATGTTATCGCCGCAAGGTGTGCAGCAGAGTACCTTGGGATGACCGAGGATGTTGAGAAGAGCAACCTGATATTTAAGATTGAGGTGTTCCTGAATTCTGGCATCTTCAGGAGCTGGAAGGACTCGATCATAGCACTGCAGACCACTGATGCATTATTGCCATGGTCAGAGGAGCTGTTGGTCGGTAGATGCATAGATTCCATTGCTACCAAAGCTACCGTTAACCCATCGAATGTTATGTGGTCATACACCTACAACAGGAAATCTGCATCCTCAGATGAGATAGTTGAAGCTCGCAAAAGCTCCCAGGCGGTTCCTAAGGATTGGTGGGTTGAAGATCTGTGTGAACTTGATGTAGACCTCTATAGGCGTGTCATGGTTGCAGTTAAGTCAAGGGGAGGATACCCTCTGATGTTATCGGAGAAGCGCCAAGGCATACGCCGCTAGATGGCTTCCTGAATGCTGTGACACGATGGCAGATGATGCCTACTCTGAAGCATACAAGCATCTGCTTGAAACCATCATCTGGCTTTTGCCCTCGGACAAGGGATCTTCAGGGATCTCGTGTGGTTTCTTCCTGAAGCTGCTGAAAGTCACTGTCCTAATTGGTGCTGGAGAGCTACTGAAGGAAGAACTCATGGACAGGATTGTGTTGCAGCTCCACAAGGCTTCTGTCCATGACCTTCTGATCCCTTCCAAGCCTCCGACACAGACCATTTATGATGTTCAGCTAGTTCAGACACTCATCAGCAGGTACATGAGCCATGCCGGGGTAGCTGAAGATGGGATCTTCCTCAACAACCTTGACCAGGAGATGTTCGAGACGAATGTGGACAGTGAATCTTTTTGCTAGCATTGTGCAAGCTGGTGGATAGGTACATTGCTGAAGTTGCCTCTGATCCAAATCTGTCCGTTTCGAGCTTTGTGGATTTAGTGACTTCCATGCCTGATACAGCCAGACCTACACATGATGGATTGTACACTGCTATCGACGTATTTCTGAAGGTATGTGTCACAGCAACCATCTACAGTTTAGTTCTTCATATGACGTTCATTTACAACAACCACTTTGTTTGAAAAACTGAGATTACTTAGCTAAAATTGTTTGCCCTGTGATGTTCAGTTGCATCCCGGGCTGCCCAAGATGGAGAAGAGGAAGATCTCGAGCCTGATGGACGTAAAGAAGCTGTCCAAGGGAGCATGCATCCACGCGGCGCAGAACGACCGTCTGCCGCTGCGCGTGGTGGTCCAGGTCCTCTTCTTCGAGCAGCTACGGGCTGCCGGAGCCGCCACTGGGACGCCCAACGTCAGCGTGGCGCGGTGCATGGCGCGCCTGGCAGAGGAAGAGGAGGACGACGTCCACGAGCACTGGAAGGAGGGCCGTGCGCTCCCGGAGCCCCGACACCCGGGGCGTTGAAGAGGCAGCTGGGGAGCCTGAAGCTGAGCGGCGACGGTGGCGACGACGGGCGGCGCCTGGTGGCGCGGAGCAGCAGCGTGGCCAACCAGAGCAGCCGGCTGTCGCTGTCGTCCCGGTCGCGGAGGATCTTCGACAGGCTGTGGGTCGGCGGCGGCGGCGCCGCGAAGCTGCCCGGGGAGGCCACCGCTGCGGGCAAGGGGTCGTCGGATACGTCCGGGAGCTCGCAGAGCCCGCGGTCGTCGGCGAAGCCGCTGGAGTCCAAGTCGTCCAGCTCGTCGTCGAGGAACCGCCGGTACTCGGTCTCGTAGGCAGGTCGGCCGGCCGGCGGCGGGAGGCTGTACAGAGGAAGGACGACGAGCTGCTGCTAACGTTCAGGGTTAGTGTTGATCACGAATTAAGTGCCTGCAGTATGGCATGGAGCTAGAGATCTTTGTGTCAGTCCAGCTGCTCTGATCTTGGGATGATCCCCTGGTTTTCTGTAAGAGACATGGCAACTATGCTTGACTACTCGATGAACTGGGCAATCCTTCTGGCGGCCCTAGCTCTGCTCTAGCTGTTTGACTGCCAACCTGCCTCATGTCATGAATCTATGCGATCAGGCGTTGGCAACAATGCCCTGAATTAATTCCAATCCAATACGTAGCTGAGTACGAATGTTCCAAAATAATCACACATGAGTTCTTCATGCTGCGGCATTGAATTTGGGATGATCTTTTCGCTGACAATGTTGGACCAAAGGCCATGGGGTTCAAAGTCTGCCGCCAACCCGGTGAGGATGGATGTAGTGAGATGACTACCGCTCCGATGACGGCGACGAACGAGCTCAGTGTTGTCTTCTATTTTGAGGTTTCGTCCGGCCAGTTTGGCCGTCGAAGCGAAACGGTTGTCCCCCCGAAGAAGAAAAGCGTCTCCGTACACGAGCGACCGGCGACGTGGGGGTTGGTGGCACGGTGGTTGCTTGTCCCATCCATCAAAGCAAGAACGCAAGTGACGTCCCGGCACTCGGCCATTTGGGCCCGGGGGATGTTAGGCGCCGACCACTTTTTGGTGGCCGCCCACGGCCGGCACGGCCCAAGCCTGCTCGGACGAAGACGACGACGCCGAAGTCGCGACGACGACGCGCTGAACCGCGCCGAAAGTCCGGGCGGTTAGGGTTCCCGCGTCCTTCCCCTCCCTCTTCCTCCTCCCCGGCAGAATAATCCGGTCGTCCGCTTGGCCGGGTCATCGACACGGTGGTGGCAGCGGTCCGCCAATGGTGAGCGAGGAGGCGGGCGCCGCCGAGCCGGCCGCCGGAAAGACCCGCTCGGCCGGGTATGGGTACGTGGCGGGGCGAGTAGCGGCGAAGAAGGGGGAGCGGCGAGGTCGCTGGGAGCCGAGAAGACGAAGCGCCGGAGAAAGCCGGGAAGGGAAGGCGGGCGGCCGTGGGCGGGGGGCGGGGGAAGCGGGGCGGCGGCGCCGCCGCTCGAGCTAGAGGAGGAAGACGACCGCCGCTGCGCCGCGAGGAAGAAGATGACCGAGAAGGAGCGTGTTGGTGGGCCGGGCCGCGTCTTCTTCGGCCTTGCCTGGTCAGCAGATAACACGCCCCATTTTTTAAGGAAAAATTTTATTACACGGAGGAGTACATGCCTTGTTTTCCCTCCAAGTTCCGTATTTTTCCACTCTCTCCATCACATCAATTTTCTGGACACATAAAATGGAGCAGTAAATGTAGATAAAAAAACTATTGCATAGATTAGTTGTAAATGACGAGAGGAATCTTTTGATCCTAGTTAACACATGATTGACAATATTACCACAAACAAACGAAACGTCTTCTGAATGCCAAAATTGCAAAAAAAATTGGGAACTAAACAAGGCCTTGGTATACAACTTTGGAACAAAAAACTTCTCGCATCTGTCTAGAAGATAGGGACATAGCTAAAGGAAAAGTTTGAACATAATATAGTGACATTTAATCCTAAGACTAGATCGTCACCATATGCTCGGGTAAAGATATCCTTCACGTCACCTACTCCAAATGTCGCGTCGCGGTGCTGCACAACATATCTTGAACTTTCAAGTTTCAACTCTGAAGGATAGCCCACGAAAGCAACCTATGGAAATTACACCTGCAAAGGAGAATTAAGTTTTTTCTTTTCAAAAATTAAATCATTCTTGTGTAACCAAATAGACCAACAAGTTACAACTGCTTCAAGCAGAACTATTGATATTAGATGCTTTAAAACTCCAATTAGCTGTCCACCATACATATATGTTCTATACTTTGGGATTTTGTTAGGTTAAATGCCACTTGAGAAAAACTCCAAATGCAACGCTTGGAATGATAGTAAAAAACAAGTGTTGAATTGTCTCTTCATGACAAAAGAAACAAGTTTTGTTTTCATGCCGATTACGCTTAATTAGATTGTCCTTTGTTAACACTACCCTCCTGAGAGACCACAACAGATCTTTAACTTAAGGCGCTTTTAATTTCCATAACCGTTTATTCAGATTAGAACTGGAGTTTGTATCATTGCTTTATAATGCAATTTCACCGAGAATTGCCCATTCGGAAGCAAAGACTAGTAAAATTCATCATGACCTTGTAACGATGAGAAATTAGCTAGGCGTGCTAACAAATGGTTTCACTCCACTAATTTGATACCTATTAGATCTCGTCTCAAGGGAAAATTAGGTGGACAGGAACTCAATGCTTCTGAAATTGTGACATACTTTTGGCCTAACAATGTTGTATAAACCATGGTATTGGTTTATCAAACTCTCTTTTTCTAACCATTTATCTTTCCAGAAGAATCTGACCTGTGATCCATCTTATCTTAAATAATAAAAGATCCAAAGTGCAGAGGTGACTGGACAGCATAGGATGATTAAGTAAGAAACAGTGCAGTTCTTGGGTGACTTAACATTTACAGCACCTAGTTACCGTAACCCTGAATCAAAGGCAGCCTTACAAAAGGTGATTAGGAACTCATGGTAAGCCGTAAGAACGAGCTGCAATAAGCTGTTGCTTGCGTCCAAACCTGCTTTCAGGTTCTGACTGATTTCCCGGGTCGACAACCACAATGAACAGTGAAGAAACAAAACAGACGTGAGATCAACATCAACCAATCACCAACGGTTGATGGTTCTTCACCCCCACCCCCACCCACACACACACACACCCAGAAAAGAAGAGGAAGGGGGCTGAGCGTACCACTCCTCCGCGTGAAAGGTGAAAGAAAATGAAGGATCTATAAATTAAGCTGCTTTTGAGTACGTAGTACTCGTAGCTTTTATGTGTACATTTTTTGCTAATGTCGGCAAGCGACTCTAATCTAAAGCCAAAAACAAAGGAACCAATATCCTTTTTTTTTTTTTCAAAATAATTAATCAAGAGAGATCGAGCTCCTTCCTTTCGGGAGTGTATAACAGATTTGCATCACGTTAAGCTCGCACGTTAAGATACCAAAGCGTGTATCATTTACATCACGTTAAGCTTGCACGCGCGTTGAGATGCCAAAGCGTGTATCATTCAGTTATAAAGTGTCCAGCCATATATATGCTTATAGGTTATTAGATCCAGTACTGTACGTGTAGTATGGCCAGTAGTATTAATCAGTCACCATGTAACACGTATAAAGGTACCAATGAAAAAAAAAAAATTTATGGTACATAAAAAGGGTGTTACTTTAACTAAAGATAATTTAGTGAGACGTAATCGAACGGGGACAGGAATTGTTCTTTTTTTGTTACCTTCCGTAAAAACAATCCAACACCTTTTTTTTTTTTTTGCTCACGCAAAATTTCTCGCCTTGGCCTGTACATTTACTGTTTGGTTTTTCACCACCGACTAATATGGGCAACCTGTTTGAGCGTTGGACTAAAATTGCAAATAAAAGTAAACTCATTGTTATTAACAGATTTTGCAAAGAATACTTTGGGCTATTTGGATAACAAGGAATGAAGTGGTTTTTGATAAATGTAGACCAAAATCTTTCTTGCATGTGCTTTTCAGGGGAATGCATTGGCTACGCTGGCAAGTCCGCAACGGTCGAGGATCGCGCACACTATAAAATCGGCCGGGCAAATATCTTTGAAACATCGGCGCTACAATTTTTCAGTTCGAGGATGGCTATCGTCAAGATTCATTGGTCATATTTAGATCGAACCAAACTTTTTTGTTTTTGTTTATTCAAAGTTGGCTGGCTGATTGTTCGATTAGCGTTGGGTGTCCGAACTTTGTTTGTAATAATTGGCCCGATTCTATCGGGTTGATAGATGAAACCGGATTTTATATCCATTATCTAAAAAAAAATGTAACACGTTTTGGTGACATGGCAAGTGATTAAAGAAGAAAAGAGATAGCAGCAGTATTCATCGTAAAAGATATTGTTAGATAGGGCACGAAAACTAATATTCACACATGTTTTAGACTCATTGTTGGACACGGTTCATCATATACAACAATAAACTAACGATATGTTTGCTCTAAGAAACCACACCATGGTACGGTAATTATATATGTATACTGTAAAGATTGCAGAATTCTGTCTTTGTGTATGACATTGGATTGGAAGAATCAAAACAGGATCAAGTGGTTGGATCCTTCTCTACTCTAGAAAGAAAGAAAAACCTTTGTTGTCCACACCGACAGGACCGAATCATGAAGAAAGTTTTAAGGTTCTTATTTACTACATTCGTTCTAAATTATATAGCTCACTTTAATCTTTTTTATAACTTTGAATTTATAGAAAATTGTGCTCAACATTGATGAAATCAAATTAGGTTCATTAGACCCTCCATAAAATATTTCTTAATTGTGCATCTATTTAAATTTGTATTTTTTTTTTCTAAAACTTGATCAATATCAGTAAAGTTTGACTTGAACAAGTATAAAATAAACTATAATTTAGAATATACGTAGCAAATTCTAAATTTCATACCTAATTTAGGTTTAATTTTTAGCTTGGAACGGGACCTACTGGTAATTGGCCATAAACTAAAAATTATGTGTTCCATCATAGATCTTGTTTCGATACTCTTCTATGCACCTTAATCCATGTGTGTTGCCATGGATTGGAGTATAAAATAGTTTAAGCTATATCTAATCACTCCAATACACATGGATTGAGATGAATAATACTAAATCAAATGAGCCTGTAAGAAGAAATGTCAATACCACCGCTACATATGTTTTCCGTGTCTATACGGATATACGATGAATTTCCAGCACCGAGAGCCAGAAGTCGTGTGTATAATAAAGTACAGTATACAAAAACACGATACGATGATGAATTTGTGTCTAGCTATGACCAAGTACACCACTTAGAGCTAGAAGTCGTGCGTCCTGTCGCTCACCTGCCCGCAACCGCACGCCACTACTGTGTCGTGTCTTAATCACCTGTCGCGTCGCGGCGCCGACCCCGGCGCAGTCGCAACCATGGCCACCGCCGACGCCGCGCGTCACTTACGCGCGCCCCGGCCGCGACCACGTCGTGGTGATCCGTTCATGGCCGTAGCCATGGCCACACGCTCCCGCTGCTCCATTTTTAGCATTACTTTGCGTACTACAATGTATAGCTTCGTCGACTCCTGGTACACCGACAATGCTGCCCGTAGACCCGATGGGCTTCTGTCGTATGCGGAGGTGTGGACCCTGATTGTTTGGGTTGACCGATGCTCGATGAGCTTTCGCGGCCTACCCAATACGTAGCGAACATCTAACCTTCTGGGGGAGGCGGTCTTGGTGGATCCCCCCTTCCAGCGCCGCGTATGGTACAACAACCCCGGCGGATCATGCTGAAGGCGTGAGTTGGTCGATTGTAATTACATTTGCGGCGGCGATTCGCCCGACACCCCCTACTCGCTGCGCCCACGGCCTCGCGCATGGTTAGTCTTGGCGGTAGTAATCAGCGGCGACAACCTTGCGTCGACTCCTTCATGACCATTTGGAGGAGCCTGCGATCGAGATCCGCCACCGCGCGTGAAGGTCGAGGAAGGTCGGCGAGGATTGGATCGCGTGGCGATCACATGGCGTCGCGTCCTCACGGACAAGTGGGGAGGCCGGGCGGGGGGCCGCCCGTCGACCACCGGATCACGGCGATGCGTCGGGTTTCGACCCGCCGGGGACTCCGTTCCTTCTTCGGGTGGTAGTCGGAAGATCTTCCCATCTGCTTGACGCCCATTTGGGCAAGGTCGATTCGGTTTGTAGTCGCGCTACCCGTCTTCTTCCTAACCTCTTAGTCGCACTGGTGTTTTTGCTTTACAAAATCTGAAAAGGCGCCCACCGATTCGCCGATGATTTGTGTTGTGTGTTCTCCCCAGTACCATGCTTCCTCACCATGCTTGTGGTTTTGTAACTTTCGTTTGGATTTTATCTAACTCCTCTTTATAATGAAAAACGAGGCTAAGCTCAGTTTCGGAAAAGAGAAAAAAAACGGCCCAAGCTGCGCCAACTCTTTTTCGTGGGTTTAGTTTTCTATATAAATCCCATACGACCCCAGTCTTACAAGAGAGCGATTTACAAGAGATACCATCAGCGATCAACAAGATAGACACAAACTTAAAAAACTCAAATTGTTTTTTCGAAGGAAAACACGGTTGTGTATTTCTTTCTATTGAGATCCCCAAGATTGTCAGCATGATCGTCATTTTGCATGTTTATTGAACCCTGTCTTTTTTAATCATTACCTGCCATTTGCAAGGTAATTAAGAACGGAATCACAGCCACTACATGTCAGTTACGGCTAGTAATCTATTGCTCTGAACACGCCACGTGCATGAGTACATACTAATGGAATGGTCCTAGAAGGGTGCTTCACGTGGACGGCTAGTCGGCTAGCTGCCTAGAGTACTTCACGTGGACGGCCAAGGGACATGACGACGGTGCCAAATAAAAAAAGCCGATCAGATCCACAGCAAGCTTTTGTTGAACCGTTAAAAAATATATAAAACGCGGGACGACTTTTTCCAAATCGGCGGGAATACAAAGTAAAAGCATTATATGTTGCAGTGTTTTAAATTTTTTAAATTGCACATTTCTACACAGTCAAGTGCCTCCCTGAAATCTCTCCGAAAGTGCACTCATGTGTCGTGGACGGTGGGGGAGTGGGGCGAGGCGACGACGGCCAGCGCGGACGCAAGGGAAGAAGAGGAATAGTGCGTGAGCTACCCAGCCCACACGATGAGGATCTGACGGCTGTGAACCGTCGGCTAATTAAAACAAGGACAAAATTAGGCACTTGAATGTTAGCAGATCCTTTTATTATATTCTGGGGCACTACACTTTTTCTTTGGAGAGTTCCCCAATGTTTATCAACTATTCTCTTGGAGTTATTGTTAGCTTTTATGCTTTTGCTAGTAAGTCTTTTTTGGGTAAAAAAAAACATCATTGTCAATCTACGAAAAACTCTAAAAATGCAGTCATTGAAATGCCAAAAAACTTCGTTGATCTATCAACATGGCACCATCTGTGTGTCCCTCTCACCACACCGGCGGTGTGCCATCGTCTACTACCTGACCTGAGTGATGAGAGTAGAGAGTGCAGACCAAGCCCAAAGATGGTGACGGTATCCCGGACGGATTAATCCCTGTCGATCAGCCTGTCCACCAACTCCGGCTCCCATCAGGTCCAGCCAGCTCTACACCAGAGTCTTACCAAACGCAAACCTCCCCGGACTCCTATAAATAGCTAGCCCAGCCGGCCCGCACCAAACACAGCAATAGAGACCTGCAGATTTTAGAGACACACAGAGCCCTTGTTTGATTGCCCTTGCCTGTGGTGGTAAAGTAATAACAGCGACCCGGTAACCACGCGCGGCGGCGGCTGCGACGACGACATGACCATCGTGGGTTGCGACGACGCGGCGGGCGCCGGGGCGCGGCGCAGACGGTGTGCGTGACGGCGCCGGCGGCTGCACGTCGCGTCGTGGATCGTCAAGCTCCTGCTCGAGAGAGGCTACGCCGTCAGAGGCACCATGCGCAACCCCGGTACGTAATAACGTAGATCCATCCATCCATCCGTCGTGTTCATCGCTGGTGCGATCGATTCGATATACTCACTCACTCGTCACTGTGTCGGTGATGTCTGGCGCACAGACGACGCCAAGAACGCGCACCTGAGGGCGTTTCCCGGCGCGGCGGAGAGGCTGGCGCTGTGCAAGGCCGACCTGCTCGACTACGACGCGCTCCGTGCCGCCATCGCCGGCTGCCATGGCGTCTTCCACACCGCCTCGCCCGTCACCGACGATCCGGTACGTGCTTCTGTGTACAGGATCGATCGATTGATCCATCCATCCCACACGGTACATGTCACGTAAGACGTAACCGGCCGGTCTGTGCGTGTGTGTGTGGTAAACGTTTTCTCCTGTACTGGGACAACCATATATATATATACAGCAGCAAGTAGTACTCCAGGAGATATTTATTATTTATTTGTTCTACTAGGACTAGGATCATCCAAAAATTATTTTAGTAATAAATAAAAATATTTGTTTACTCCCCAAACCCAAACGGCTATTTCAAGACAAAAGAATTGTCGCATGCAAAATTCCCCATCATCTGTCTGGAGCCAGATGGGAGGATGAAAATGCGACCGTTTGCAGTTGGGCCCGCCCTCCTCAGTGACCTATATATGATTCTGTCCTCATATTATATAGCATTAATTTACTCAAACACACGGCACGGCTGGCATGCATGCAGGAGTTGATGGTGGAGCCAGCGGTGACGGGGACGCGGTACGTGATCGACGCGCGGCGGCGGAGTCCGGCACGGTCCGGCGCGTGGTCCCTGACGTCGTCCATCGGCGCCGTGACCATGGACCCGAACCGCGCGCCGGACGCCGTCGTCGACGAGTCGTGCTGGAGCGACCTCGACTTCTGCAAGGAGACCAGAACTGGTACTGCTACGGCAAGGCGGTGGCGGAGCAGGCGGCGTGGGAGCGCGCGGCGGCGCGCGGCGTCGACCTGGTGGTGGTGAACCCCGTGCTGGTGCAGGGACCGGCGCTGCAGCCGGCGGTGAACGCCAGCCTCATGCACGTGCTCAAGTACCTCAACGGATCCGCCAAGACGTACGTCAACGCCGTGCAGGCGTACGTGCACGTCCGCGACGCCGCCGACGCTCACGTCCGTGTCTTTGAGGGGCGCCAAACGCCGCCGGCAGGTATATCTGTGCCGACGCCGTGCTACACCGCGAAGGACGTCGTCAGGACGCTTCGCAGGATTCTTCCGGAGTACCCTGTCCCGGAAGGTCAGTGTTCGTTCGTTCACTTTCTGCTGGATATGATGCTGTGTCGTCGATCGTGCTGGATATGATTTTCCACAGATCCTGAGTATTTGTATTGCAATCAATAGTATGTTTTATAATTAACATGTATTAACTTGTTGTTGTTGGATTGCCTTGCGTTTCATGTTGCAGGTGCTCTGACGAGGTGAGCCCAAGGGAGCAGCCGTACAAGATATCAACCAGAGCTGAGGGACTTGGGTTTGGAGTTCACTCCGGCGGCGCAGGCCCTGTACGACACCGTCATATGCTTCAGGAGAAGGGGCATCCTCCCTACCCCTCCCCAACGCCGTCGCCGTCGCCGGAGGCCTTTGAGCTTATCATCCGTCGTACCTCGTACGCATCACAATACATGCTAGCTAGGGCGGCGAGGCTGGCTGAGAAAACAGATTATTAGCATATATATATGGCACGCAAACTACCAGTATTAGTAAGTATTACAGTCGTTGCTGCTTCGACCAGTCTGCTAAAAATAGAATATGATCAAAGTGTCTACCATGGCGGGCGTAAAAGAAAGTGTCATCAGTAGCGTTGAGAGTGCGACAGTAACTATCGATCGATGTAACTTTCTATGTTGCTTGCTAGTTGACAGTTGTAATCTCTAATTAATAAGATAAATTTGCATTGGAGTATCATCCTTCAATTGTGTGACTAAGTAGTTCATCACCTAACGGCTGGCGTTCCTGGTCCTGGGTGACAATTGTCTACTAGGAAAAATTCAGAAACCAGTGTTCTCGGTAATGACCCCCGGCCACGCTTCAGTATTTCAGTCCACGTATTCGGTGTCAGGTCAACTGATCCATTGCTACCAGCCCGGCGCTTTGTTATGATGATGTCGGTCTGAACTTGGCGGGCCTGGCGCTGCGTAGCCATCAGTGAACTGAACGCCAACGCCAGCCTCATGCACAGCACAGCACTTGCTCGTAGTATGGCAACGTCGTGTGTTGGTGCTGTCGATCGTGCAGGGTTCTTCCACCGTCCTCGACACTCGACAGGTCAGCGTCAGTGTCTTTAGGGAAAAATAATTAATATTTGCTTTCAAATTTGATGGTGGAATAATACCATGGTTTTCAAATATGTTGCTTCCTGTTGTTTTTTTGATGAAGAATAGACAGCAGAGGCATAGGCACAGTTACAACTGTCATTACTCCCCTCCGTCCCACCGAGTTTGTCACCGCGGATTCCGTGCCATCTTATTCGATCTTACGTCTTTTATTCAAATTTTTTGCACAAATATAATTTATTTTATTCACGACTTATTTTATCAATGAAGATACTTGAATATTGATTAATTTATTTTATGATTTGAATAAATATTTTGAATAAGGCCGGATGAGGTCAAACATGAAGTTAAAAAGTCAAAAACCATTTTAACTCCATGGGACAGAGGGAGTAGTTGTTTAACTGGCTGCGAGTATGACGTTAAGCAGTAAAAGAATTGTATGAAAAATTCGTTAAGCATCATGGAGTACAACATGACTATCCCGTCACTTCGAGCAGAAAAGAACATTTCTATAAGCTGTAATGCATAATTTTGGTGGTGAAACAATGCCAATTTTTTTTTGTCTAAAAGCGGAACAAAACGAAAACAAAAGATATCGGTTGAGAATATTTGGTTTGGTTTCCATACCTACAAATATAAGATATCGATACAAGGTTGGTAGACCAATATCTTCTTGTACCACATATGCATGGCCAGACAAAAGGAGTATGCTCTTATCCTCTAGGATATATAGTATTTTTCACGATCGATATTGTTGGGAATCTTAGCATTATTTTTATACAGGAATGCCAGCAATCTGACCACAACTAGAAATTAGAAGGATACAAATTAGTGCCAAAAATGCAAAGATGGCACATCTATGACAGAACAGTA
The DNA here is from genome assembly GCA_015847255.1 of Hyparrhenia diplandra. Taxonomy (NCBI): domain Eukaryota; kingdom Viridiplantae; phylum Streptophyta; class Magnoliopsida; order Poales; family Poaceae; genus Hyparrhenia; species Hyparrhenia diplandra. Next base: position 82,234 of record JADLZK010012965.1, read on the forward strand.
ATGAGATGTATGACAGGAACTATCAATGCAACCATCGGTGAGTTGACACAACACATGCTAATTTTGGACACTCCTTTTGTGGATGTGAGATGCAATTTGATAGAATGCTTTTTATAATTTAAATTTGAATATGGTGTTTCAAATTCTAAATTTTAAACATGGAGTGTATGCTATACCTTGATCCAGAGGTTGCCCCAAATGAGGAAAGTGTTTTTACTGTAAATTTAAATTTCTACTTTAGCTTTGGTCATGTGAATTTTTTATAACTATTTTATTGTTTGTAGGGACGCACAGGCACAGATCAAACATAAGTATAGAATTGTACTTAGAAAGTTCAAACTTTTACTTATTACACTAGTCGATTACAGACGAAAATAGTTAGTTAGTGTTTTTTTTTTTTTTTTTTTGACAAGCAAGAATAGTTAGTGAAGTGTTAGTGCTGCACAAGCCCACAACTCCAAACTGGCACATTCAACACAGACCCCCCTTTTTTTTTTTTTTTTGTTGACAAAGTTCAATCTAAGGGGAATATTCAATCTAAGGCTCTTGCTTCTTAGACCAATTTTCTTGCCGCAAGTATGGCCAGACAAACTTTTAAAAATGGAAACTTCACCAAGCCATGGAAACTTCATAAGCCGATATCCCGTCAGATCAAAGTCGACCAAGACACCTTCACTGCGATTAAGCATAAAATCAGTTTTTATCTCTTGAACAGCATGCCCATGCTTGATTAAGCTTCAAAAGGAACAACAAAGTTCAGCTGGGATGCACGAGTCACAAGGCTACCTTGAACTTCAAATCCATTTGAGCACCCCTTCACTACAGCAATGCTGACTCTTTAAGCCCACATGACTCAACAATAGCACCATTGAATAGCGGGATTTCTTCGCTGTATCCCGCTGGTAAAACAACCAGAGCATGCTGAAACCACTTTTGCACTTGTAAATGCCAACTTCCACTGATACGCCTCAACGCCAAAAGTTAAGACATGAGGCGGTTATGCCGATCGCACCACAGCGCCGTGCATGCGGCATGCGTGAGATGGAGTTGCAATTCTGTTCGTAGTTGTCTACGAGTGTTACGCCGTCGATCAGCTGTAGATCTTCGTTTCATGTCTGCCTGTCTTGATCTTCATGTCAAATTCAATTCGTGTAGTACCAATCAATTTGGATCCCTCGCTTTTGGGCCAACCATACTGATGAGAGCCCCTACAGAATCAAATAAACTTAAAAAATACATAAAGCTCCAATACTTTTTCTTATGATGTTTCACTTGTAACAATACATAAACTTTAATAATAGGCATCTACCAACTGTAAGCAATGAAAAGAGAAATTTGAAGTGATGGGAATAATTTATGCTATGCATATATGCCTATAAACAAATGAAATCAATTTTTAGAGGAGTTTATTGTAGCAACAAAATGCACAGAACTGTTATATTTGATTTTGTTTTGGACTATATGATACTTAGATACATAATTTTAGATCCATTTTTCATAGTAAATCAAATATAAGACTTGACATAGTAGTTGTGTGTTGTCATGTCTAGCTTTTTGTTCATTGTCAATAATAAGAGCCCAAAAGGCCCAAATGTGGCCAGCCTACTGTTTACCCCGCCTGCACAGTGGCAGCAGCAGATTAAGTCAACAACCTGTCACCTGCTCTGATGATGCATGGGATATTAGACTTATCCCTTGAATAAGAGAAGTATAGATGTGAACCTGCTCATTGATGATAGGATCATCCCTGCTAAAATTGATGACATAATTAAGTAAACGATCCAGAGTATCTCGTGTTGCCATATATCCATACAACTCTACTGGGCCATGCTCCACAGGAATGCTAGCCAACTTCAATGAGAAAATTTGCAACATGTGACGAGTTGAATGTAACCAGCAGAGTTCCATCGATGTTATCACAATCCGTGGGATCTGAAAACATCATAGCCTCCCCGACGAGCTTCATAAAAATACAAATCTTATTTAGAATTGAAAATAATAAAACAAACAAAACACTCTGCCACGAAAAAGTAAATATGCAGGTCCTATTGGAAATTCCCCGCTAGTCAAATGAACTACTAGTATATATGTTCCTTTTCGTAGAAAACGTGCTCCCTTGAAAAGTTTTCTTGAAACCCAAAAGGGACAAGGGGGTAATATCAGGAATCCACGGTTGATTGTAGAGAGATATGATTGTGAGCGACAACCCCTCTTTGCCAATCTGTCCACTCAGCCAACATCTATTATGAGCGACAAGCCACATGAAAATTTGCATTTGGGAGGCCCAGGCCTTCCAAATCCCCTCATATAGTTCAAAGATGATTGCACCTTGAAAAAGCGTATCATAGGCGTTCTTGAAGCTCTAAATTTTTCCTGAGATGGCCAATATCAGAGAATCTCCTCATTTAGCTCCACATCATTCAGGGAATATCCCAAAGGCCAAGATATTGAACCAAAAGGCAGCTGGGACGATGGCACCCCTGCAAATCCTCTGTCCATTTATTTGCCATTCAGTGCTTCGAGCACGAAATGCGCCTGAGATTGATCTTCTCATAGGAACCAGTGCATATATCAGGGGCCAATGTCCTGGATACTTTGCCATCTAACCATTTTGTCCTTCAAAGAGTGTATTAGCCCCATTTCCAACTTCAGTTATTACAGCCATAGAAATAGAGAGCAGCCACCTCAAGTACTTTGACTTGGATAGGTAGGTTAGCCCACGGTTTTTGGTAGACTCACGCCGCCCTGAGCCATAGGCCAACACTCAAGGCCTTTTAGATCAGCAATCCCAAGACCCCCAAACTCTCGAGAACGGCATACTTTAGGCCAGGCAGTGAGACAGTGACCACCCCTTGCCTCCTTTCGGCCTCTCCACACAGGAAGGCCCTTCTGATCCTATCAATGGCTTTGAGAGCCCAAGGTGGGAGGTCTGATGCTATGGTCACATAAATGAGCATTCCTGTGAGCACATACTGCACTTGAATTACTCTACCAGCTCTCACAGGGCAGCAAGTTCTGAATGAGGACCATGTCCTCCTCAGCACAATGAAATAGGCAGCACATTACTCTTTTGAACATTAGTCACTGGGGCCTGATGCTTCACCAAAAGGGGTCAAATAGGTGTAGAGACAAGTTGATATCAGAGGTGTACCTCATCAACATCAAGACTCATGTTCCCAAAGTTCATGATTTACTTGAATCCAACTAGGCACCATAGAGACAACTCTTCCTCATCGTCTTGGCAAGCTCAGACTCAACCACATCACCTCATCCGTGTAAGGTGACTCAGATTGGATCCAAAATGACTTAGTCTCTTACTCTCTTGGATCTACAACACCATCTCCAAGGGCATCATGTTGAGTGTGATGACACGTCAGGACACCACCTACAAACTGTGGCATACCTCGCTCCCTCTTCTGCAACAAAGCTCAATCCATCTACATCAGCGCTGTGTTTCGCGGAGTCTGTACCAGGGGCATGACTGAAAAGGGGAGGAGGAACGTGGCAAAAGCTTCAACAAGAAAAATGGTTTAGGGAGTTGTCAGGACAATTGGAAAACTTTCAGGATATCAGAGATATAATGCCTACGCCCAGGGTGAGGAGTGAACTAGGGAGAAGAAACTGTTGTCTGTGATCAAGCCTGTTCTAGTGTCTAGCTGTTCTTTTTGTCAAGTGTGTCTGTTCACGAGCTCATGTTCTTGTGTGACGCCCGTGCATGTAGCAGTGGTGAGAATAGCTCGCGGAGTCTGAACCTATCGTGCTCTAAGCTCGCTCTTGCGTCGCGCGTTGTGGGGATGGACGTGACATTGGCACAGCGTGGGAAGCGGTCCAGAGCTGTTAGTGTTCAGTTGTACTTGCAAATAAAAGGGATAATATAGATAGAAAACGCGTGCAGCGTTTTGGCAGCACAAGTTCAGGCATTCACGTGTGTGTTCTTCTGAGTTCACTGGTGATCGCCAGAGTTCTGGCTGACACAGAAATGGGGGGTGTGGTTGAGATAAAGATAACAGCCACTGGTACAAGCACAAGCTCCGATTTGCTGAAGGCACGATGACTAGATGTCTCCTACTTTTGCAGACACCTAGGAATGCAATCCATGAGTAACATTTAACAACAAATCCACTTTGATTTAATAAGGGAGTTATTCCACACCTTAATAGCAGAAGGTCTGTCTATCCTACAATATTAAGATGACACGGTTATTTTTCTAGACCATGACTTAGAACTAGCAAAGAACATTAAATTGTTGCTTTTGTGTTTTTGAGCAATTGTCTGGTCTACAAATTAACTTTCACAAAAAGTGAAAATCTTCTGTTTTGGTCAGGCAAAGGGATTGTGAGTTACAATATTCACGGCTCTTTGGTTGCAAAATTGGTGTTTTCCCCTTTAAATATCTCGGCATCCCAATGCACTATAGAAAACTTTCCAACAGAGATTGGAAGCAGATCGAGGAGAGATTTGAGAAAGAACTAAAAGTAGCTGGAAAGGAAAATCACTCTCATCAGGAGGGAGACTTGTGCTGATTAACTCAGTCTTATCAGTCTGCCTATGTTTATGATGTTTTTTCTTTGAAATACCGAGAAGTGTACTCAAAAAGTTAGAATTTTATAGATCTAGATTCTTCTGGCAAAATGATGATCACAAGAAGAAATATTGATTGATTAAGTCGCCCATTTTATGTCAGCCAAAAGAACAGGGTGGAATGGGCGTGTTTAATCTAACTTCAAGAATAAATGCCTCTTGAGCAAATGGCTTTTTAAACTATGCAATGATGATGGCATGTGGCAAGAATTGATTAGAAACACGTATTTGAGAAATAAACAATTGAGTCAAATTGAGAAAAAAAGCTGGGGATTCCCATTTTTTTGAAGTAGCGTCTTATGGGTGTCAAAACCAATTCCTTAGTTTGGGTAAACTTTAAATTGAATAGCCGGAACCCAAATCCGGCTTCCCCTAGGAGGATATTTGGTTAGGCAACCATGCTTTTAAAAACTCAATACCTAGATCTCTATAGTATTATGCGTAAAAACACGCTATAGTTGCTGAGGTTTTGTCTATCCCCCTAAATGTTTCCTTTAGGAGGGCTTTAATAAGGGAATAAACTGTCGCAATGCCATGATCTAGTTACCACGTCTTCTACACATTAACCTTGGGTGAGGAACCAGACAAATTTATCTGGCAGCTCCATAAAATGGATTTTCTGGTCAATAATGGGGTTAAGGTTACACAAGAGATTTGGCGAATGAAACTCCCTTTGAAAATTAAGATTTTCTTGTGGTTCTGTAAAAGAAGGGGTTATACTCACAAAGGATAATCTGGCCAAAAGAAATTGGAATGGTAGCAAAGGTTTGCAGTTTCTGCAGTAGCCTAGAAACCATAAAACATTTATTCTTTGATTGTATAAATACGCTAAGGCTCTATGGCATATGGTTTACTGTTTTTTTTTTGGTTTCAGACCACTGAAACATAGCCCATATGTTTGGAGATTGGTCTAAGTGGGACAACAAAAACACAATCTTTTTATTATTGACAGGCACAGGAGACCCTTTGTTGGGTTATTTGGCTCACGAGGAATGATTTGGTGTTTAATAAATGTCAACCAAAAACTTTTCTGCAGGGGGGCGACATACTGGCTCGATTTTGGGCTCCATTGCAGCGGTTGGATGAACACAGGGTGATTATCCAAGAGGCATGCAGAAATTTAGAGTCAAAAGCTATGTTTATTTTTTGCTTCAAATGGTTGGAACTTTAGTTATCGTCTTGGAAACTAGTTTGTACGTGTGTGGGTTTAATTTGGAGTGAACTTGTAATAAGCTTGGTCTGATGCCTCACTTTTTGTGAAACCAGAACCTTTGGTTCTTTTTTATCTAAAAAATATCTGTCCCAATGCAATGGCATCATCAACTAGTAAAAGTAAACAAATCAAGGCAAAATTAATCTCAAGGTTTCAGGAGAGAATATATCAGTTGACCTTATAGGTTGAAAAAAATGGTCCTAATAACAAATAAAAAAGTAGGAACAGATATACTGATAACTTACTCTCATTACGGTCAGCAATACGAAATTCTCTTTTCCAGCTATATGTGTGTCACCGTATATAGAACCATCACGGTGGCTGCTATTTGGAAGTATTTCCATAGGGTATATATCATCGCCGATGAGATAACCAGGTATCGCTGCAGCCAATCTCTCGTCGTCATCGTTGCTCTGCTCACAACCAGCTGGTTGTACAGTTCCTCCTGTTGTATCAGGTTTGCTATCCATGACCTCCAAGGTTCTCCTAATTGCATCTTCATCGCTAGAAATGATATTTACTCTTGCTCTCTTCTCATCTTCTGCATAATTGGCAGGACAAGCATAGTTATAACGAATTATGAACTTTTTGGCTGTGTGCATGACCATAGTTATAACGAATTATGAACTTTTGGCTGTGTGCATATTCTCTAAGTTTCACCTTGGGACATGGCCGAGTGCATACCCAGGGAAATAATAAAATCCCTTGGCAGACGCGTTGAATGGTCGCCTGTTTGGACTATCCAACTCCTCGCCTTTACTCCACTGCTGCTGGCCATGTTCCGAGATCCATGAGGAAATCTATAATAAGTAACAAAGAGCATATAAAAGCCAGTTTCAGCAACCAACGCAAATAAGATGATATCATCCGTTAGGATTGAAATCTTTTCGTGTAATATATATTTAAGCCTGAATAGATTTCTCCCTTTTTGGCCTCTTTTCTTTCCTGTGTTTGGGTGTCATGCATATGGGATTGACACAAAGGCACAAACTTTAGCATGGGAACAAGAAATCTCACCGGGAAACATGACGACGCATATGTTGATTGGCTACAGCAAAGCGTGGATAAACTCGTCGCTCAAGCGCTGGATGGCAACCAGCGAGGTGTACCAGATGCCATGAATGAGAGGAGATGTCGGGTAGAGACAAGGCGGTGAATTGAGGCAGGAGGTGGCGACATTGGAGCGTTGGAGGGGAAGAAAATCGAGCGCGAGAGGATTTGCATCTGCGCCATCTCGTATCTTGATCGGTGGTCTCTTTTCGGCAGCTGAGTGCGCGGTGGCGGCGAACTGCGGGGGGGCCTTCGCTGGCAACTAACTCCCTCGTGCGGGATAGTGGGGAGCATCCGGCCGCGAGTTGTGGAAGACCCCGGTGTGCGGTGTAGGCGGCGGGGGCGTCACGGGAGAGGTCTGGCCGAGGTGGGTGGCAGCGACGCGGGGAGGAGCAGGGTCGAGCGCCGGTGGCACTGGGGCGAGCAGGGTGGTCGACGCGGCAGTGGCAGCGGGCACCCTCCGGAGGAGGATGTAGCTGGTGGTGGGGGGCGGATTGGGCCGTTCGGCGCTCCTGGGCCGGTTCAGGCAATGGATTCGGATTGGAAAAAGTCCGTTGATGGCCCTCATTTGTTAAATTCCTCCTATGGAAATTTTTTATATGCCCATACATTACACAACAAAACAACGCCGTGACAATTAAAGTTTAAACATGTGTTGTATCATTGCAATGCATGAACAATTAGCACTATGCTAAAAAAAATGAAACAATTAGCACAAAAGCACACAATTACGGTGAACTTGTCCTCAAAACCAAAAGGATCCACACAAGATTCTTGTTATCTCGTACGTGTTCTCTCTCTTAAAGTAGTACAAGCACAGATTTGCAATAATTTTCAAGAAATCCTCCAGATCAAACAATATTAACACAATCAAATATCTATGAACTCATCTGAACGATAATATACAGACCAGGACTCCAGGACTAAATTAAACCAAAAAAAAAAAACTGGCCAAGGAACCTTTCCTCAATCTGCCGCGAATTCGATGGCCCTGTGATCATGTTTGCGTCCCAGCTCGCTGGCAGCAAGGGTTGTAACAAGCTTACATAGCGATTGAGGGTGGATCTGGACATTGAGTGATTGCTTCTTTGTGGCCTGCTTTTTGCTTTGTGCAAGACATGCAAAGTGAAGCAATCTGGATGATGAGTAACTGGCCCTTGACTGAAAAAAATCAGTATATATTCAGAGAACTCTGAACAAGCGCATGGATGAATAGCAACTAGACATATTCAGAGAACTATTAATAAGCAGTTAAGCACACACATATGGATGCCTAAAATATAATTTGATTAACACGTGCCGAGCACGCCATTATTGCTCGATTACTGCTCCAATCTCCAACGATGCAAAGTGAGACCATGTCTAGTCATGTGTGGAAAAAAAAAAAAACATTTATAGCTCCCAGCAAGAAATTAAATGTAAATCTATTTGAAATAAGCATATACTGTCCTTTTACTAATTCATCATCACAAGTAATGGAAGGGTGATTGTTACTAATCATTGTTCAAAACCATTTCATTTCTAACAAATAACAATGGCAAACTACACTGGTTTCAACATAATCGTGCTGATTCATTTTCCCTTACAGGACACTCAGATAAATCAAAATGATACAAACCTGGCATAGCAACCTCTGTTCAACAAAAAGAACCCTGTTGAAGCTATTGTAGAGATAAAATAAAATGATATAAACCTGACATAGACACTATGTGTCAGCTAAGGAGAAAGGGCAATAGAGTGTTGCAGGAAGTCCAGGCACTTGTCTCCATAATAAATTTTCAGAAAAAACATTTTGCTACTCTGAAGTAAATTATGGAACAACATAGCCATCTCAATGCAATTATTAGTAAAAAGTAGTTTCACTACTATGAGTTTAGCACGCGATGAGTAAGAATCACGGTAAACCGTTCATCATCCGTCTGACTTGATTTTAGCGGACAAGGTGGTACTAAACAGAAATTATCGCCGAATCCGTCGTGCACATTTGGTCCACTGGGGCCTCCAGCCCATTTGGTCTCTTTTATGGCCCAGCGCGCGCATGGCCCATGGTCATTTTGTTGTTTTGGGCTTTTGTGGGCCTGCCATGACGCATCGCGGAAATCCTGCCGGCGCTGGGCTAGTGACCAGCGCGGCGTCTGACCACCCCGGCATTCACGCCGCTGACATTGGCCGGTGGCCAAGCACGCCAGCACGTTTTTTCACGGGAGAAATCTAGCAAGGATTCATCAATAATAATACTATTAAGGAGTGGAATACTCCGGTAAGCAACAAAATCTGGATAAACCTTTTTATACATGTTTGAGAACATCAACTGTACATGCTTGAGGATATGGCCTCAACTGCCATCATTTTCCCATGGTGTTGCGTAAACGTATCTCTGAAAGTACATATTTTGGGGTTTGGGCAGTTCCATCCATATATCAGGTGAGCCCCAATTTACAGTCCAAGAAAGGAAACTCGTTATATCTTCAGTTCAGTCAATTGTGATCGAGTTTCAACCATACCAGCAGCCTCCAGGATCTCGTCATCCGAACTTTGGCGGACTGCGGCGGCGTGCTGCTCGAGGGTGTGTCTGATAGGAACACATCCGAGTTGTTGTCAGACCATTCGGGGCGGCGGCCACGGCAGCATCACCAGCTTCTGCATCATGGGAAGTTTCTGAATTGGGTTGATTTTGGAGTCATCCACCGGGTTCCTCCTGTGCAGATGTATCATTGAAGGGTTGACCTCCTTGAAAGTTGGGTCCAGAAGCCTCAGGTTCTGGCGAAGAATGTTTATCGGCAAGAGAAGGGTGGGTTTCAGCAGGTTCTATGTGATGAATATGGATAGATCTGCTGCTATTTTCAGCTGAAGCGCTGCTGATTTCTGTTTCCTCTAGAGGTATTTTGTCAAAGCCATCATCATATTTCTCTCTGTAAATCCTGTTTTGATTTCTTCATTTTACGATGCGACGCTTTGACCAATCCAGATTGCTGAAGGCATCACCAACCTTGGAAAGGCTTTCTTTCTCCTCACTACCAGAAACCAGATTTCTGAACTGTTGTGCTCATCTCCATATCAGAAAATATAACCTACAATCATCAGGGAAAAAAAAATGATGTGTAACTGTGTATACATAGGTGAAATGGCAGACTCTAAAAAAAAAAGGGTGAAATGGCACAGGGGCAATTTAACGCAATAAAAATGCAAGAGAATATTCAATTACCTCAACTCTGAAGTCTACAGGAAAAACGGTGTTTTGTGTCCCACAGAATATCAATCTGGTTCCTATCAAGTACCAACAAATTGTCTTCAATAAAAGCTGTGCTAAACATGGCTCTGAACACCATAACTTCATGTTCAAAGTCCTCATCCAGGCTGACACACTCAATTACAATGTCTCCTTGAACAGGACAATGGACATTTAACCTTGATTATCTCACAGTCTTCCTGAATTGTAAATAAGAACAGTTTTAGTATCCAAACAAGCTTCAATGTATCTTAAGAGGTTAAGATACCCCATAAACACACTTAAGTCAAAATATACAAACTGGAAATAGAAATGGGAACCCGATAAAGTAAATCAAAAGATAAAAGTAACTGCTTTGAAGTTTGGACTTATTCCTAATCTATTAGAAATGGTTGAATTAAACATGTAAGCTTGTTAGTATGTTTCAAATATATCAGTTTTTGAATATTGAACTACCAAATATAGAGACATACTATAACATACCAATACAAGATTCATGATGAGTTAATGACTAACAAAACTATACCTGTGTATAGAGCTGGACAAAATCATTTTGTCTTTGGTGTCGAAAAGAGAAGTTTAGTAGCCCTGTCATTACAGGCTTAAGGGATCTAGGCCATAAATGCGGAATATTGGTCTACATCCCCTTGCCCATCAAAATTCGTACCTTTCTGATTATTATACAGTTCAAATTCAGCATTTTGTCAACAGGAGGCCATGATTCTGGTGATATGTGCCGTTTTGACACATACTTCAAATATCTCAGCTGAGAAGGCACTGGATCCAGTGGTGAGAATAGCTCAGCTAACCCATCCGTGCCTGTTTGCAGGCTGCCTCCAAAGCCTTCCTCTCATCACTATACCTTTTGAGGGTAAACCAATAGGGCTGCCAATGCTAAAAGCAAGAACTGGCCATCCACCGTGTTCTGCATGTATTAGCAGAAAGTTATCCTGGCTTAATGAGAGCCAGCTTTCACTAGATCTCAGGGAAATGGGTGAATCATCTCCATGGTGAGCAAGGGGCATCCTTCATAATTACGTGGGTAACCCATCACACACATGTCGTAGTATGAGAAAAAGTTTGCAATTTGGTTGTCCTTCTTGCTTCCCTCAAAGTTGAAGACCATGAGCGAAGTCGATGGAGTATCGGTGAAGTAGCTGTTTTAAGATTCCTCCAATGTATGGCATCAGCTCGTCTTTCTTCCAGCAAATCCATGGGTAACAGTGATCGAATACTGTAAAATGAGGAACCAATCAATAATCAGCACCCAGAAACAGAGAGCAATTTTTTAATTAAAAAGTACAGTTGTAAACAATGTACAAAAGCATGCCGGTTGAATTAGGTGAATGTTTGCATAAGCATGTTTGGAACAAAGTTCCTTCAATTTGAAGTGTCCTTGACTTACAATGAAATATGAATGTATACACATAGGAAAAGAAATTGTAGTAACCTAGTGTGTACTACCCAGGGTACACAAGTGGATGTCAAATGGGGAAATAAACCTAGTTTTGGAGAGCAATTAATTTTGCTAGAATCACTAACAGTCATGAAAAATTCAAAACAAAAATAAGGTAGCAGATAGTTTCTCAGAAGAACATCCTCATAACAGCGGTCAACAATTTGACAAGATAACTTCCTTCAAACGCAACAATATCAAATAATGTCGCGATCCTGCAGCTTTAGGTATGTATTTGGCAGCACAAACATGAGGCCTTCAAGCTTCGAAGCTTGCCATTTGCCATGCAGACAAATGTACATCTGATTGCATCCATTCTTCAATTGAAAAAATCAGAAGATGCATCCCATGCTCCAGGCATCAATAACTTAAATTTGTGCCATGTATGCTAAATCCCTGAACAACTCCAACGACAACGACTCCAACACGGTACCCGAAGATGTGATACTTCATTATTTTTAAAAAAAAAAAAAAAGGACAAGGGCAACGTGATAGCTACTATACTACTCTGGTCAATCCCATGTCCCTATTTTGGTCAAGCTCGTAATCTAGAAACAGCTAAGCAATCACCTTTCCGAACCCTTGAATCTCACAAGTCAAAAGAACACAAACCCGAACCCACCGGCACACAAAAGCCGCAAAGTCTGGGCAAAGCTATCTCCCACTCTGTAAGAGATGTCTGCAAGTGCAAGCAAATCTGCGGCTCGAGATCAACACGAACACACCTTCCTTTTTTTTTAGTTCGTAGTATAATTTTTCCCCTGGAGAAACCAGAAATGGCCAAATGGGGAGTAAAGCGAGAAGCGGCGGGTACGAGTGAGTCGTATGGGCAAAGGTTCTGGGAGGGTGCCGCGGGACGGACGCGTTAGTTCCAAGAAACCCCCGACGAAAAGGTCCAACAGACAGAGGCGAGCGCGACTGCGGGGAGCGGAGCAGGTTCGCACAAACGCACCCAGCTAAAATAGCGGCAAGATTACCGGGGCCGAGAAAGCCAACGCACCGAGGATGTTGCCGGAGATCTCGACGAGCCCATCGGGCGGCCGCCGGTAGAAGAGCCGCCGGAACAGCGACATCCGCCCGCCCGCCCGCCCGGCCGCGGACTCGTCAGCCGGCCGGGCGAAAAGAACGCGCCCGCCCGCGGTAGCCGGGCTGGAGGGAGGAGGTGGATGGGAGGAGGGGGATGCGGATGGGGATGGGGCGCGCAGGGGAGGAGACGTGACGAGCAGTAGCCGAGCCGGTGGTGGCGATATAACGGGGAGGACCGGAGGGAGGGAGGGAGGTGGAGGTGGCCGCGCCGGTGGATTTGTTTTCTCGGAGGTTTTTGGTGGTTTGGGGCGTTTGGTTGGTTTCCTTTGTTTAACGGGTCGTCGTGGGCGCGTGCGTGCGTGCGACCGCTGTAGCACCCTGCACTGCGAGGAGGCGAACGAACGGTTCCATCGTGGAACGGGCCCGGCCCGGGGATTGCTTCACTTCCCTTCCTTTCTAAAAAAAAAAAAAGGAACAAAATTTGGAACCAGGGGAATTTGAACTTTGATTGATTGCCTTTTTATTTATTCCTCTTCCTCTTCTTCTATTCTTTAAAAAAGCTAAAATGCATGCCTTTTATCTCTTTGAGTCTTTTTTTTTTTTCATTTCTTCTTTGTATATATACCACATGCATTAAGTCTTTTTTTTCTATGGTTCATTAATCACCTCTTAGGTAAAGGTTGATTGTGGAACTTCAGTATATATGGAGTTTTTACATAGAACCAAATTAATAAGCATATTAAGATGTAATGTGACATGACGAATGGACAATCTGTTTATCATTGATCATGTATATATACTCCATCAATCTGACTCTGCACACGTGATGCAACAATGAGCTAACTTGGAAGTTGAGCAAAACCAAACGCAACAATGTCAAAAATGAGCTGGCGCTCCCTGACTTGGCAAATCATGCAACCACTTTGTAACCAATCTCTCCTTCACGTCCTACAGGCCATTAATTTTTTTTTAAAAAAATAGCGTCAACACGTGGACTTAAAACCGAAGCTAAGAATGTTTCAATCATCACCCCCATGCTGCAACGGTATGGTAGGATCCAAATCGCCCCAGCCTGCGTAGGTAAATGCTTTGACTTACGAAGAGATCAAGTCTACACAATCGGTTGATGTTTTCGCTGTTTCTGACGTATAGGCCAACATGTGGCTTTAGCTAAGCACAAGACTTCTTATAGTATGCTATAATACACATGATGAGATTAAATGTTCTCCACCACACGTCAGAGACCGAAGCTAAACTTGATTAGATATTGTTCATTGTTCAACCCACCCTAAATTATTTCGCTTTTCATCGGCTGCCACACGCGGAAAACAGTGGACCTCACAGAACTCAAAAAGGAAAAACTATTCCACAAAGATGTTTCAAATATTTATAAAAGAATGTGAGAAAACTTTTATTCACTTCAATTTTTATGCCAAAAATGTTATGTAAGAATATATATTTTTTTTGTTTAATTAGCCCTACAACTTTCCTGCACAACTATCAATTATAAAACCTTAAAAAAAAATCCAGGAATTTGGTATCTGGAAAATTGACCTATCTAAAATGTGTACTCCTATATACAAAATAATATGCTAGACCATTGATAATAACTAAGTTTTAATTATAGGAAGAATAAGCATGAGGGACCACCACTTATAAGTACTTTATTCCATAAAAAGGAAGAAACTATTTTACTATATCCTAGATTACCCACTTTTGTTTACTCAACTATGTATTAAATTAAGCCTAATTTACTCTCCAAAACTTAATGGGCCCAATCTACTCGTGATGAAATTTGTCTTTTCCATCTATATATCCATCATATTGTGTGTAACATCACAAAGGACATGCACTACTACATAGGGCTCATCACCTTTAGGCCGTGTTTGGATGTAGATATTGAGAGCTTGTTATTGAATTGGTTTCAATACCCAAATCAGCCATGGCATTGCATTGGCCTATAATTCAATTCTATTCTATTGTTTGGAAGGCTATTGCATTGAAGGAAGGAGAGGGGGCACCGTTGCTGACCTGAAGAGAGGGCGGGCCTGGCGGAGACCGCCTCCTCCACCTCGCCATGGCGCGAGCTTGAGCCACCACGCGGATCTCACCGCCTCCACCTCGGCCACACGACGGGCACTCCCTTCTCTCTTCCACGATTGGCTCCCCACGGCGAGTCCCCCTCTCAGGCTCTCGTTATTAGATCCGGACACCTCGAAAGCCTCCAATTGTGCACCACCATCGCTTCGACGATACTCCGGCGAGGGGTGGAGAACCCCGACAAGTGGGCGGGGGACGGTGGGGGAGTGGCGCGGACCTGGCTCTGACAGAGGCCATGGCGCAGGGTGGTGCTGCCTTCCTCACACGTGGTCGTCCGAGAGGGAAGATGGAGGCACGCCGGGTGTGGAGGCGGTGACCGCCTTGGCGTTGTGAGCGGGATTGGTGCTCGGTTCGCTTGGGGGTTCGGGAGAGGGAAGAACGGGTCGGGAGCGGAGAGGGAAGCGTCGGGGTCCCAATTCCACCCAATATAGAGGGTGAGGCCTTGAATTGGAGGAGCCCGGTTTTTAATTATAGTCCAATATCGAGGTATTGGAGTTCCAATTCTAGATATCAATACTAAGGATATCCAAACTGCGGTAATTCAGCAAACCAATTTCTAATTCTCAATTTCAGGCTCCAATATCTACATCCAAACACATGACCTTAGTGAAAAAAAAAGGAAAAATATTTTAAAAAGGCCTAGCAGCAACTGTGATACGTGCATGTTGCTAATTGCCAATCTATGACCACCACCATGAGCTCTTGCACCAAGATCTAGGTGAGCTCCTCGTGTCAGCCGCGCTCTAGTTCAGTTCTGGGCCAAGATCCTTAACGACCACAAGGGACCTACACCTTTGCTTCGGTTCGTCATTTTGTAACACCCCTGGTGTTAATCAACTAAAATTTTGCCATGTCATCATGATCATCGTGCGAAAGCATGCATGAGTAGAGAATTTAAAATTTGCATTGAATTAAAAATAAGTTTATATTTAAAGGATTTGTTGTGCTTAAGAATTTTAGAGTGATTTAATTTGGAATTTATGTTTTTGATCCTAAGTGTGTTGTTGTATGATGGTTTTGATAGTATAGGTTGGGGAATCTGAAATTTTGAATCAAAATTCAAATTTGAATGGAAATTCAAAACCCTTTCCTATCCTCTCTTTTTACCCCCTTTTCCATAATTTAAAATCTAAGCAAAAATTTGCAAAAATTTCCAAAAAGCCAAGTTGTAGATCTTGTTTTGATGTACAAAAGAGGTGTACAAAGTTTTTGAATAAATTTTAAAGTAATTTTTGAATTCAAATTTGTCCCTTTTGACCCCATTTCAAAAGTCATATTTAGAGGCCAAATTTGAAAATCTTAAAATTGTGAAAATTGTAGATCTTGAAAAAATTAGGCCAAGTTACTTTTTGGAGTTTTTTTCGAGTGATTTCAAATTTTGGAGAATTTTGGCAAATTTCAGTAGGTTAGGGTTTAAAAGTGCTGTGCTGAATAGGGGGATTCACTGTGCATGGCCATATACCGGCCGGTCGCCGGCCGCCGTCGTCGTGGCCTCGCCAGGCTAAAATAAGGCGTGGTCGACGCCGTATGGGACGACTTCGCGAATGCGGCCACGCCCCCGTCCTTTTTCCTTCCCCTTTAAGACGAGCGAGGTCGCGATCCTCTTCTTTCTTTCCCGTCGGCCACCTCCGCCCCTTTTCTTTTGCCGTGCCGCCGAGCTCTAATCCTCCAAATTGAGAGCACCATCGTCTTCGCGAACTTCGTTGAGCATCCCTTGAGCCGGTTCGGCGTCTCAAGCCAAGGCACCGGAAGAGCCCGCACGCATATACGCTTCGAAGTCGTGGGCCGCCGGCGGCCAAGGATCGCCGATCATCCATTGTTTCGGTGAGCTTTGAAGCAAACCATCTAGCGCTTTGACATCGCCTTTGACGCCGTGGTCATGGTCGACCCTTCCTTTTCACGCGCCTTCGGACGACGCTACGGAACGCCGTTGCCAGCACTTTCACGCCGCCGCTGCCGTCACCGCCGCCGGATCATCTCCGCCTCGTTCGGCTCCAAACCAACACGGGTACCGGCGCCCCTGAGCCCGGTCACGCCTTTGCCCCGGATGGATCGTTGTCGTGCGTAGTGAGTGGCACGTCGCCGCGGCGGCGAGCGCCGCCTATTTACGCCGCGCGAGGCCACCACGAAGCTGAGTATCGGCTGGAGTTGCCCGTAGGGAGGAATCGGTCACCGAAAGTGCGCTAAACCCGTTTAGCGTGCTCTCCGTCGCCGGGAATCGCCCCGAAGCGCGTCCGCCAGCCGCCGCTACCGCCATCGTTGGCCATGTGGCCGGCGGTGTGCTCCGGTGTCCGTATCGTTTTGGGGTGCCATCGTGTCTTGTGAGGGTTGAGAGGGTCGCAGAGGGTCCAGCCGCACCGCCGGGGGGACCTCACCGCCACAGAAATCACGGCCAACGCCGGCGGGCATCGGGTCGGCGGGCTGACCACCGGGCCCGCTGTCCCTACCACAGCGGGGGCCTTGGGGCTTCTTGCCGGGCGCTTTGGGCCGAGCCGAGACCAGATTCGCCCATGGCCGGTTTTCCCTTTATTTTCGTTTTGTCGATTTCCTTAAATTTGAATAGTGCTCAATTTGGCAAAATTCATAGAAATTCAAAATAGCTTCAAATTTTTGGAAACTTTTTGTAGAACCTTCCTATGAGTATATATCTACCCATGAAAATTTTGAAACTTTTGATTTTGAGTAGTTCTTGCATGATTTAAAAATACAATCTTTAATTGAAAAATGCATCTTCTATGATTTTTAGAAAATAAAATATTTATTCAAAATCATGAAAATTTATTTGGTACTGTTTTTATGATGTGTCCTACTTGTATAAAAAAAGTTTGGAGTCATTTTTGAAATGTTTAAATTATTTTCTATCTTAAGCTTTATTATTTCATGTGGTTTTATAAATTGTTTAGTGTCAAGTAACTTAGGTTTTTGTGTGACTTTTGGGTTGTTTTGTGCAACTTGGATCATACCACAATCAAATGGTCCTTGAGAACTCCTTAGGCAATGGTGATGATATCTTATAGAGTAGTTCAACAAGTTGGTTTTGTTAGGTTGCAACTTTATCGTGAAGGAAAGTTGTACTCATGTGTTTATCATTTCATGCACCCGCAAGCATCATATTTAAATTCATGGCATTATGTTGAAACATACATTGTTTCGTGTAGTGAACGAGATCGAGAGTGTCAAATCTGAGCCAGTCTCGGAGGAGGTTCTTTATCCGATGGAAGCTTGGTTCGGATTTCTCCGGCTTTTCTAAGAAGAGATAGTTTATTCCGTCAACGAAGGCAAGCCCCGTTCATTAAACCCCCCTTTCCTTGATATTTTAAAAAGCTTATATCACTTTTGTTTATACTTTATTGCATTAAGTAATTAGGAGTTGAGTGATAACCTAATTGCTGCATTACCATCCTTGTTTATTTCAATACCATCCTTGATAACCTGTTTTATTTCGAAAATGTTTAGTGATGCTTAGCCCTCGCTTAATTAGTTAGGCTTTTTTCATCAAATGTTTTATTTGAAGAGATGGTACCTTTTTCGAAAAGAAAGAGGTGTAGTGATGAATTTGAGATCGGACGGGACGTAGGTTGAAAGCCGGCGGGATACCTAGCTGTGCTTGTCCCGTGGTTGGTCGTGTAAGGACCGGCCCCGTTGTTTGGATTGTTAAGTTCGGGACTTTTTGAACGCAAGTACGCCTGAGGCCTTCTCGCAGTTCGCACGGCCGTCTGGTTGTCACCCCAGGTCGGGTCGACCCTAACTAGCCACATACTCCGGTAAGCGGGATCTCGGTGGAGCCAAATCGGAATGGCAAACCGCGACCGGAGTGGAGAGATGGCGGAGTAGCGGTACCCACCACCCTACGGTCAAAAACCGCCGTTAGGACGGGGTAGGGAGGTGGAGTATCGCGTTCTCGGGTGGGCGCAGCCTCGCTCCCGTTTTGGACAAATCTGAAAGAAGGTTGATATATGCAAGTTTAAGTGCTACATATGTCGTGTGGTTAGGATCCCCTACCGGGTATAATCGGTTCATGAATCGCCGTTGTTTCTCGGATATGGAGACCCGTTCTTCTGCCCATTCATCGTAGTAAAATGATGGAATATGTTTTTGAGGAAAGAAAATTGGCATAAGAAAAATATGTTTGCTCTAGAATAGGATAACCTAGAGTATATGAGCTACTATTCTGAATTAAAAATATTAAAAGTAAGGATTCACTTATAGTAAGCTTTTCTCGCAAAAGAGTCCTTGATTCTTGCTAAAGCCTTACCTTGACTCCTAAGACCAGCATTCCCGAAGTCTTCTCCTCTTTTTGTCGGGTAAGTCTTGTTGAGTACTCCGTACTTTCGTAGGTTCTTTGACCCTTGTTGCAGGAGCAGGTCATGAGCAGGCTTGTTTTGGTCCCTGCTGCATGACGGTGTACCAGAGGAAGATGACGAGTAGAGTTGAACCCTCGAGGCGGGGGTTGTCGGTGTATTATATGTATAATGTTACTCCAATAATTCCAGGCTTGTAATAATGTTACTTAAGTTTGTTTATTTGAACAAATGGTTTGTAAAACTATAGTTAT
Source organism: Hyparrhenia diplandra (assembly GCA_015847255.1). NCBI lineage: Eukaryota > Viridiplantae > Streptophyta > Magnoliopsida > Poales > Poaceae > Hyparrhenia > Hyparrhenia diplandra. Next base: position 101,444 of record JADLZK010012965.1, read on the forward strand.
GTAATCCTTCCGCCGTTTGCTCTGATGTATTTTGAATAAAATGTTGTAATACCGCAATGACTTGTTAATAAGATCCCGCTCGGAAGATTAATAGCACTTTCTAGATTTTTTTTTGGGAACTCGTGCATAGTGATCGAGGTCCTAATGACAATGATAAGTGCATGTGGGCCCCTGTAATTTAGGAGGGTTCTGTGCATAGCCGTCGCTCACCTAGATCTAGGCAAAGGGTCGCCATGTTCAAGAGAGGGTTGACTGCGGCAAACTATTGCACCCTCGTGGCAATGACATGATAGAAAAGGAGAGGATATATAGCGCTCACGGAGCCGCCCTAAGGACGTGAGAGGCGATAAAGGCATATGTGTGTAATAGGCACGCACCTCTTCGTGGTATGGGTGCCGCCACCACACTCGACGATGGACCGACCAACTCGTGGTGCCACTAGCAAACACATGGACATGCCGCGACATGTGATGCCAAGTAGATGAATTTGATAAGAATATTGGTTGTCTCTTTCCCTAGCAATTTATAGGAATTTGCAATAAAATTACTTTGAAATACACGCCCCTCAGGAGAATAATGACACTAAGTTAAATATCCCTCATTTTCATGAGTTTGTAGGAGACCTACGAGATCTAAGGGTTGTGCTTACCTTGTAACAATGTTATCGCTCACTATCCTATAAGTGGTGGACTAGTCGATGGAGCGTGAGATGGTGGCGCCACCCACAAACCCAAGCAAAGAACATTGCCATGTTTGTGGCTACCGTGCCATGCACGGTAAGGTCCGCCACCAAGCACCCCTTCACACCTCTTGTGTAACATGTATAACACGCGGTCGACTTTTAACAATAGAAGGGGGGTTGCCACCGACACATCCTATCAACAAGCAAGGTCCTCGTGGCGCGGAGCAACCCTATCTCTCATATAGACATCCACCTTATCCAAGCTTTATGATTTTCATCGTGTGCAACAATGGCATATTGTTGTTACCGCTTAAACCGAGGTGCCATCATTGTAATCATGTCCATTTGATCCCGACACCCACTTGTACCAACCACGCTATATGATTATAGCCGGCCGCACGCCGAAAAAATACTTCTTAATAACAAAGAGAATATCTTCTCGCTATCCCATGGACACTAGGGCACACATATGCCTCGTATAAAAATGCACACGCATGCTCACAAGTAGCATCTTTTGTAGCTCATCCCATTCATTGAGGTCACCGGCTGCGGCGGTGAGCACGCATCGCCACACTGATCGAGATCACCATCTCGGCTGCTATCGTGGCACCAACGCCTACCATGCCCTTTAGGTCTTCTCCTTTGGTTTTTTTTTTTCCAAACCAACACATTGTCCTCGCCGTGTCCTAGCACCGGCGCTCACCGTGATCCAAGAGTCTCCGCCTCTTAACCTCAATTGCACATTAGTTTTGCCTAAGTACAACTTTTTTGTCGGCCGCCGCTAAGCCGCCAGACTAAAAAGAAGATTTTCGTATCCTCGACGTGTGGCCAGCCGTTCAGTGTTTTTGATGGCATCTCGCCAAAGAGTTGAGTGGTTGTAGCCTAAAACTCGATTACCTTAGTACAAGACGCGCACAATGCACGTTTCGAAAAAAAAATACTCCTACCTTTTCGCATAGACCCCACACATTGACATGTTGACATGTAATGCCAAGGAGATGAAATTGACCCTTTTTTAAAAGGAAAAAAAATATGCGCCCTTTAATAACCAAGAGAATATAAATACTAACACTACGGTTTTTTTTTTTAAAAATCTCGCTGTCACGAGTCCCGCGTTCCTTGCGCCGATGTTGGAAAGCTTCAGGGCCTTCAGGCCCGCAGCTGCAGCCCACTTCACATTCCGCGTTCCTCTTCGGGCCCACTGCACAGTATCGCCGAAGCAAAACCACGTGCTTCAAACATGTACGGTGCCGATCGCCCTGCCGCCCTCGGCCCTCCGATCCCAGCCGTCCATTAGCTACGGGTATAGGGTTTTTAGCTCCGCCTCCCACCTCCAGCTCCTCTCTTCCGCCATCGCGTCGCGAGCGGCGGCCAGAAAAAAAAAAAAAAACAGCGCGCCGCACCAATCTCCCCTTCCCTATCGATCGAACTCTACAAGGATTAATCCGAAAGAATTCCACCAGAAATTCCGTGAAGTGCAAATCGCCTGCCTGCCCGGTCTCGTGGCTCTGCGCTGCTCCCGCTGTGGTGAGAAACCCTAGGAATGGCGGAGGTTTCTGACGGCGGCGGCGCCCGAGGGGGTGCTGCACCGGCGGATTGAGTTCCACCTCGCCCGGAGGCCGCATAACTCTGTGGCGGTGGGCGGAGGTGGGTTCCGTATGGAGACGCTGAACCCGACGCCGCTGGTAAGGTGGGGGGCCGGGGCGGCTGTTGGGAGCAGTGAAGGGGAGGCGAGGAGGCTGGAGAAGGCGGACGCCGGCGGGATCGACCCGGAGCTCAGCGTCGCCAGGATCTACCTCGGTAGAATTGTGAGTGCCCAAAGTTGTAGTCTTTTTTTGAGGATTTGGACTATTCAGCTGTCAGTTTTTGTAGGGGGTTTGAGCGGCAACAGTAGCAGTGCCTGGTTTGTTTGCCACTAGAGCTATCAATTTGGGTAACTGAAGTTAAAAGTAGCGGGGGTTTCTGGTTATTTAGTTATTCAAAATGCTTGTTTTGATCACATCATGGTCATTTTGTCAGGTTTTAGTGTGGTGGAGAATAGTTTGTAAACTGGCAGTTCCTTCCTTGATGTCTTGCAGGGTGCTGGTTTGGAAAATCTTGGGAATACCTGCTACCTCAACTCAGTTCTGCAATGCTTGACGTACACGGAGCCTTTTGCAGCCTATTTGCAGAGTGGCAAGCACAAATCCTCATGTAAGTGCTGTTGGTACTGTCAACTAACTGGCTCAACACATTTTGTCAGATGACAATGCTGCATATGAGCTTGTGGAATTCAGAGGCAGCAGCATCTGAACTGAATATTACATGCAGCTGGAAGTTAAGCTAAACCAATTTCATGTACTATTATCATTTATTGGTGTGACACCAAAGACAAGAGTACCTCTAATCCTTCATTGCCAAGACTCAAATGGGATGATGTTACTCGTTTTTACTCCACTGCCCAATTCACCATTTCTTCAGCCTGGATCTTGTTCAGCCAACCAAGATGCAATCCCATATCATGCATGGAACTTTCTCTAATGGTCGATCCGAAGTTTAGAGCTACGGGTTTTTGCAGCTGGGCTTAAAAAACCGAAAAGTTATCTTTTAATGACAATGATGGATAAGAAAAGTTATCTTTTAATGACAATGATGGATAAGAAGCCCACTCTTCAAAAAGACTACCGTGAAGTTGTTCAGTAGTCTGAACATTGCACGTAATATCAATTGTAGTTTACATTTTGAGATCCCCAGTCCGACCCCCAGTTTGTATGTCTGGCTATCTGATGAGCCACGTATAATGAACAAAGTATTAAGTAAGTTAATACTGGGATGTTACTTTCTTCTGTTCCCTCTTGTTGGAAGTATTCAATCCACTGTACTCATTGTTCAGGACTCAAAGTTGACCCAGTCTCATGTGTGATGAGTTGATTGCCCTTCCTGTATTTCCAAATCAGTCATCCTGCTAGTAACGTATTTGACCTTGTTCATCTTAACAGAGGATCTATTGTGTGTGTGTGTGTATTCACTAGTGTGGTGTGATATTTTTTGTATATACATGTTGCATCAAGTATTCAAGTTATTCATTGTTAACTTGTTTGTTCCCTATTTTGTTATTATGAGATAGTAAGGCAGCCAGACAATGCTTTGCACTTGTATTTGTATCTGCACTGTGGAGATTGATAGGAAATCTTCTAGCATATACTCAATCAACATTTCTGTGCCCAGATTTCTCAGGGCATGGCAAATGGTATTTTCTTGTATGTTTGTATAGTGAAAATACCACTAGTATGGAAATTGTTACTGATCTGTAAATGGCCATAACTGCTACAATTGAGCTGTTGGTCCATGACCATGATGCATGCCTGTATGGAGTAGAGATGATGCTACTGATTAAGTACATTTTCATGACACAGCCTTTTTAGGAAACTTAAAATTCTTTTCTATACTCTGAAGCTTGTTAAACAAGCAAAAAATACAACTTTTGCATGGTGAGGTATTTGTTTTATTGCTGTTGCTAATTTGTTCTCTCTTCCCTGAAGGTCGTATGCGTCTGGATTTTGTGCATTATGTGCTCTTCAGCATCATGTCAAGATGGCTCTAGAATCAACTGGAAAAATAGTGACACCATTTCGTATTGTCAAGAACTTGCGCTGTATCCTTTAATCTTCTCTGTGAATGTGACTGAAATCATTTTGAATTTAGGTGATTCTGCAATCTTGCTTTTATTGTATAACCATAGTGAATCTTTAACTGCAAAATAGGCATTTCTCGCACTTTCCGCAATTCAAGACAAGAAGATGCACATGAGTTAATGGTTAATTTGCTTGAATCCATGCATAAATGCTGTTTACCTTCTGGGGTACCGAGTGAATCTCAAAGTGCTTATGACAAAAGCTTAGTTCACAAAATATTTGGTGGCCGCTTTAGAAGTCAGGTATGCTCTGTCCATTGTTGAAGTTAATCCAAATCCCTTGGTGGTTAGAAGAGAAAGCATTCCCTTATCACCACCTCATCTGTGCTTGCAGGTCAAATGCACACGTTGCTCACATTGCTCCAATAAATTTGATCCTTTCTTGGACCTCAGCCTTGATATTGCCAAGGCCACGACTTTAGTGCGGGCACTTCAAAAATTTTACTGAGGATGAGCTACTGGACGGGGTCAAAAGCAATACCAATGTGAACGATGCAGGCAGAAAGTTGTAGCAAAGAAACGGTTTACAATTGATAAGGCTCCCAATGTCTTGACAATCCATCTGAAGCGCTTCAGCCCTTTTCAATCCCCCGTGAGAAGATTGACAAAAAGTGGACTTCCAACCAACTCTCGATTTGAATCCATTTGTTAGTGACCCTAAAGTGAGTGGTTTGTTTTAAATTCTCGCTTTATGTTGTATGCTTTCAGTTAACTTCTCTTTAGCAGTTTCATCTTGTTTCTCATAGTGTTATCATTCATCTTGATTATCGGTGCAGGGTACAGATTTTAAGTACAGCCTTTATGGTGTCCTAGTCCATACAGGTTGGAGCACTCAATCAGGTCATTACTATTGCTTCGTTCGTACATCCAGCGGGATGTGGCACAATCTTGATGATAACAAGGTCTAGTATGACATTAGTCTTTCCATGAAGTCTTGCTCATTCTGTTTGTAGTTCACAGTGCTACTACTAAATTCTAAGTTGCACACTCATTTAGTATCCATGTAATTAACATTTGGACTTTCAGATTTTGTTTTTCATGTTTAATTCCTCTAGCTCCATGGCACTACAAAGTTTGTCTGGTATACAACTTTTTTTCTACTTTTTAAAAGCTTTTTTATCAATGTCTCACACATTGCATACACCAATTTAATTTGTTATTGAATCACCCAAATTCTCTTCAAAACATCGAGTGTTCTTTAGTTTGTTGGTCTTCAAGAATATACTATTATCTCCTTGGTTCTTAAGGCGTTGAGGTGACAAGTGGTGACCCACCCCCTCACAACGCCTAGCCACATAAGGCACGTGGTGAAGCGATGCCATAGACGTATCCTAAAACAAGCTAAGGTAATAAGTAGTCACAAAAATAATAGTAATCCACAATTTCACACTCTACATTACAAAATAAGGAAATAAATATTCCCTCCATCCCGATATAGAAGGCACAACTCCCTTCCACAGAAGGACCAAGAATCACTTCTACTCCATCTAACAACTAATTTGCTGTGTGTTGCCATGCAGCAGTTTTTTTTTAATTCACACATTTAGCTTGGCCATCTCTCATCCAGGCACGCTGGCCAATCAAACGCTCACTCCAAAAGCAGCAGCAGCAGCATGGTAGAAGGAACGATAAATGGTGCGTGTTTGCATGCCCGTCAAAAAAAGAAAAGTGAAATGAACTGTGCCTTCTATTGTGGGTCACATGAATTTTTTCAACAATCAACACCCAACTGTCGGCTCTCATCTCTCAATATCCGCCGTTGTCATCAAACTCATTACATTGTTAGCAGCACCCAAGTATTCTCCCATCTTTTTCCGTAGTTCAGTGACATCCTCTGGACATGGAATAACATCTCCATAGCCACCATCTAGATGTTTCTTAAACTTTTTAATCTTTCCTAGAATCCTCTTGTTGCAAAGATTACATGTTACCTTATCTTGCTCCTTAGGGTCTGCCAAAGAGCCATAATCCAATCTTGGACCTTTTGAGTTATGTGGTCTTCGTTTTGGATCATTCCTTGGATCATATGCAGCTGGACTCTCCACTCGGTTGTTGCCCTGTTGGCTGCAGAGTAGAGAAGAGCCAAGCACAACTAGTCAAGCTGTAAGATTAAGCAGAGCCAAGCCAAACTCAAACAAGCACTAGAGTAGAGGAATCACAGGCAACCGAGCAGAGGGAAGGGAAAGGGAAGACCTAGGCACTAGGGTGATGCAGAGGATTGAACAGACGCTGATTGGAGAGAGGAGGGGAGAAGCAGAGTTGCGGACGTGCGGTGACCGACAGAGAGGCGAGGCTGCACGGATTAGGAACCAGCGGATCCGCACGGGTTCAAGGTTGTAGACAGGCGGAAATGCCTCTGGATCAGCTCTAGGTTCTTCAGCGCCGCCCTCTCTTCTTTCCCTTTCTCTTGTCTGTTTCCCTTAGTTGATATAGCTGCTTGAAACTCTCAATTTCCTGTCCCCTCACTTGGTTTCCCTCTTGATTTTATTCTCCGCACGCTTATCCCTTTCGTGCCTGGCACCTCTATGTCCTGCACAAGCACGCCTATGGCGTACGCCTCCATCCTACAGGATGCCCAGGCGATTTCAACGCAGACTGCCAAAGGAAACGCCCAGAACCCAGTGCACACCTGGATGATTAGGCGACTCCTTAAGAACCATTATTATTTCCATAACAGAACCCTTATACATTACTTTTGTTCATTTTGATGAAGAACCACTGGCTAGATTAGCAACACATGATAGAAGAATATATCATTTATTGAGCTACATTTTGTCATGTGTGCTACTTTCACTTTGTGCTCTTTGGCTACTTCGGCAGACTCTAGTTTTTAATTGGCAAACTCTAGTTTTTCCTCACTGATTCTTATCTGCATCAACTGCAGGTGCGACAAGTTCGTGAGGCAGATGTATTGAAGCAGAAGGCTTATATGTTATTTTATGTACGTAACAGTATTGGAAAGCCAGTGGCCCGCAAAGAGAACATCACTGCTAATTTGCCCATGAAGAAAAACCCTGAAAAGATCTCAAGTCTGAATGGTATTACCCAAAGCAGTGTAAAAGCACAAAATTCGAATGGTGTGTCTCCATTTGGTAATAAGACGCACAACGCGATTGGTGATAAGACGCACAACTCAATCATTGGCTATTCTACAATTTTCAGCAAGACTATAACAGGCCATTGTTCAAAGAATGAGGTCAAAGAAGATGCTCCAGCCTCTCAAAACAATACCGTGCCTTCCAGAAATGATGATGGTGGTACCTTGCCAACTAAATCGATGCAGTTTTGTAAATAGTCAGAGGACAACTTCCTCCCACCAACCTGCACCATCTACAAATACTTCTGATGAACAAACAGTTGTTGGGAAGCCCTTGCATGAAATGGAGCCTAAGGCTGGTGCGAGGGGAAAAATACTTGTGTTGCCTCTGCTATTGGTAATGGTGCTGCTACGTTGTCCAAGGCAGACAAACTAACTTCTCAGCCTCAGACAGCTCCATTTTTCCGAGCCAGTTCCCCATGTAAGTGGCACGGCTGCAGAGTCTGTGGATCAAGCGAATGAAATCTCGAAGGCACTTCCTATGATTCAGGTAGCACCCCACTTTTCCTCCCTCACTTTGCTCCTTCATTGATGAACTAAATCATGATAGTACCACAATTTTGTTAAACATGGGCTGATTTTTATTATATTTGTTATTTGTTACATGTGTCTATACAGAACAATACTGCACCAGTAATTGCTCAAGCAGACTGTGGAGTAGAGATCAGCTCTGGTGGTACCATGCAGGTTGCTGTAGCTGCTCCATGCAATGGAACTACAGCTAAAAAAAGGTGAATTTGAAGTCGAAGAAGCTTGTGAGGTACCCTGTTATGAACATGTGGTTAGGGTCCAGACAACTATTGTTCGATTCACGAAAAGCCAGGGAAGAAAGCCAAACATAAGAGAAGTAGCAGACATGTTGTAGCTTGTAAGGACGTGGCAAATATATCTTGTTTGAATGAGCAGTTGACATCAACATCGGCCACTGCATGCTCAGAAACTGTAGAATCTACCTCCAGCCTTCAGAAACGGCCACATGCCAGTGCAAGGTCCAAAGATGAGACCCAGTCCTCCAAGAACAAGCAGAAGGTCGATGGAGTTTGTGTTGGTGCTGGCACAAGTGCACCTTCTGGCAGTGCTGGCATTCCAAATTCTGTTCCAAAGTCTGATCCAAGCGCTTCTGCAGATGCTAAGTTGGTAGCAGCCCAACCTGTCAGTATTCGAGCAGTGGACCTGATGGAAGCTACTGGTTAGCTCAACTTCTCTTTGCAGATGCACATTCGATTTTAGAGATGAAACATACTGTTGTGGCATCAATTCTAACCTGTGATTTCTCTGTTTGCTTGATTTTCAGTTCCGTGCTGGGATGATGTAGACATGCCAAATACAAAGGTTGCTGCGCGGCAACACTCCAAACGCAGCATCGGTTATGTCTTGGATGAGTGGTGAGTTTTCATCTTTTGTTGTTTATGTCTTGTATTCATGTTTGAAACGTCGCAGTGGATTTCAGACTTAAACGACCTTTTGTAGGGAACAAATACTCAACTGAGCTTTCGTTTGCTTGTCCTCTTTTTACAGGGATGAGGAGTATGACAAAGGGAAGACAAAGAAAGTACGAAAATCAAAGCAAGACTTTGGTGGGCCAAACCCTTTCCAGGAGGAGGCAGACTACGAATCGCAGCGGAGGATGAAACAGAAATACTACCAAGGCAAGTCTTGGAACCAGCCTAACACCATAGAGGAGTTGAGAATATGAGAGACAACCCCCATGGACGTGCACATGCTGTTTGTTTGTTGTTAAGTTGTAGCACCCATTGGTGAGATTAAAATCATTCGTCGTCGATAGCCCATAGTTGTTTCCATGCTGTTTTAGCAGTTTTGATAGACATTTGAACATGTGTTCGGTTGTAACGGACTGTTTAGTGGAACAAACAAAGTGAGATTGTTTTTACTGCAACTGTTGTTGTTTAGTTACTGAAGAAGAATAAAATGATGGTGATGATCAATTATATGATTCCGTGTTTGTCCAATGCTGCAAAGCAATCTTATCCTGTTGTAATAAATACTTGTTGCATTTGGAATGTAATTCGCCTGCGTTTCTTTTTGACTGTGCTGTAACTGTAACTGTGATAGAGGTTGCAAGGCTGTCGAGATGGAACAACCGTATTTCCTGTTGATCTTGTCGGCACCGGACCGTTGGCGTATTGCTGTAGGCTTGTAGCTGGTGATCCCACTTGTTTTTTTTTTTTTTTATGTTTTTTTTTATAACAGGTGATCCCACTGGGTGGGTTCATTGGCGGCACGGTGCGTGTGGTGTCGGTGTCCCGCACTCGACCGTGGAGTAATTGAGGGCAACGGGCAGTGATACGGTGGTCGCGTGACGGACACCGCGCGGCGGGCGGCGTTGGTCCTGCTCCCGGCTGAGGGCCGAGGGGAATCCGTCTTGGATTCAGCTCCGGTACGGTGGCTTTGGGACGCAGCTTCAATGCGCGACCGCCGGTACTCTGGCCCGCCGGCCGCCGTGCGGTGCTTGGCGTCGCCGGCGTGGCCAGCGCCAAGACACGGCTGCTTGTGGTTGGGGAGGTTGAACCGGCCACGGACGGATGGGCCTAGAGGAGATAGCACTACAGTGTTTTCAGCCCGGAAGTTTTGAACTTGCCTGATGATGGCTCCCGAAAGCCGAAGGCGCCTTTGAAATGTTGAGTCGTGAACTGCATGTTTGCTTGCAATGTTTCACCATCTGCACAAGCACTGGTACATTTTCGGTTTTTTTTCCCTTTCCCTCTACACGTTTTACTGGGAGGGCCCCGGCCAGGGCTCGCTCCTGCGCGTATTAATGCTTGCAATCGAGCACGTACGTAGGTGTAGCTAGTGTACACGCTGAACAAATATACGTAGGCCGTACTAGTCCAACCATCAGCGTTGTAGTCTGTAGATTCCCCGGAAATTTTTTTTTTTTTTTTGAGAAAAAGATTCCCCGGAAATTGAAACAGGCCCACCCAATCCACCATTTGAAATCGTGGCGCCAATTCGATCGATCGGCTCACTAGGCTAGAAGTTACTGATCGTGTTTTTTTTTCTGATAACAACTACTGATCGAATTGAACACGCATGCTTGCGCCCCCCATATATATGATCCTCCGATGAATTGAAGACACGTGCACACAGCTAGTAGTACTAGAGTCTACTAGAGATGAAGCGGCCACAAGTGAGCCCACTAGTACCTCCCAGCTGCTGCCTGCTGGGTGTTGCTGATTGTAGCACGCGCTTCGTCGTCCATGATGGATGCATGTAGCAGTGGTGTATGTATATCGTATTAAACCGCCCCGTGTGCACGAGTAGTAAATGTGCCGCGCGGCCTCACGCGTTCGCTATGACCCACGACGGCGGGGCGGAGACGCCCGCCCGATCCTCCCTGTTGCGCTGGCGGCGTCGCGACGGCCGGCCGGGCCTCCGTCGCTTACGTACGCGCGCACTTGCCGTTACTGCAAATGATTCTTCTCTCCTTCCGTTCCAGTGTCGTCCATCTATACTTCCTGCAATTTCCAAAACTACGTAGTATGCCCCGACGACTCACGCGCGCGCATTGATGGAAGTGTACGTGATCATCGTCTACAAACGATGGCGAATTATATTGGCCCGCCCGGCCGTCCGGCCGGCCGCCACCCGTATGATTGCTGGCCGGCGGCGCTGGACGACGATCAATGATGTATTGGTGCAGTGCAACATTGATGTGCCGGCCGGATCGGAGCCCGGCCGCCGGCGGCGGAGGGAGTTTCAAAATTCTTGAGCCGCTATAGCTTGTTGTAGTAGAATTAAAATCCTCGATCAAGATTCGCGCATGCACGTGACGCGCGCGGTGTTGCTGTTGCTGAGGCACGTACGCATGCACACGAGAACCAAGCACGTTGGAAGAAGCTAGTGGTGGAGCCGTGCACGAATGCCACGCATGAATTCGATCCTCGTGGCTGGCCCTGGTGGCCGGCCGACAGGATAGATCTCGCTCGATCGATTGGGACCGATCGAGGGACGAGGTGCAATTGCAATCATCGGTAGCGAGGGGAGGGCTGTGGTGCGGCGGCGACGGCAGGCAGTACGGTGTGTAGTGTAGTATACTGTACGCACGTAGCGAGCATTCATGAATAGGAGTGGAGTATAATATCTATCTGGCTTCCTTAATTCATTCAGGGGTGCCGCCGGCCCATATACATCGATCATGCAAATCTCATGCATTCACGCGAGGGTTTCGATCCAAAATTTGAACGGCGCGCCATGCATACGGACGGAACTCGCGCGCGTACGTTGTTATTATTACGCCGAGATTGGTTTGGCTATTAATTAAGCCTCGCCTCGTTAATTGGGGGGTACACGGTACACTCTCCCTACTGCTGGACTGTACCATCTCCGAGGCATGAATGGTGCCGTTTGGGCATTTCCCATGCTGCTGTAAAACATGCCTGCAAATATACATGGTAATACTATATAATATATACCGCTTCTATTTTGTCTTTCAAATTTTTTACTCTTCACGTACGCGTCTAGGAAAGTAAATGACAATTCCATCGGTTCGTCTGACGGCTAGCTAGCTGCATGATTTGTAATAGCTTAAACTGCGTTCTTCTTGATTTGTAATAGCTAGCTAGTAACTGCATTATTAGGAGACTTATTAAGGCCAGTCTCAATGGGGTTTCATAGGCGTTTCATGCACATTAAATAGGGCGCCACATTAGCAAAAGTCCACTTTTTGCATGAAACTCGAGAGAGAGAGAAGAGAAAAGTTTCATCTTGGTGAAACTTTCTTGTACCTAATACCAACTATCTCTCGAGTCATAAAATTAAATGCCTATGAAACCACAAGATGAAACTCTCCATTGAGAGTAGGGGTTTCATTCAAGTTTCATTTCATTTTATATGACATGACCGCCTTGGAAACAACGAAATGAAACTCACCATTGAGAGTCTCAATGGGAGTTTCATGAGTGTTTCATGCACATTAAATGCGCCGCCACATCAAGAAAATTTCACTTTTTGCATGAAACTCCTAGGAGAGAAGGAAAGAGTTTCACCATGGTGAAACCTTTGGGCACCGTTTCACGCGGCGTTGAAACTGTGTGAAACCCCCATTGAGACACAAATAGAGTTTTACCATGCAACTATGCAATTAAACAATGCAATGATAGAGAGGTTGTGGGACCCTTTGAGCCTATGAAACTGTGTAAATGAAACCGTATATTGAGGGAGACGCCTATTTCATGTCAAAGTTTCACATCTTGGAAATCGGGAGGTGAAACTCTCCATTGAGATCGGCCTTAACGACTTCTCGTCGCGCTTGCATGCATGATCTTACGAAGAAAGTGTACGCACCAACCGCTATGTTTATTTATTTTTTTTTGAAAGATCCGGTTTCCGGCTTTGGTTATATTAAGAAGAATAGAGTTTACAATAACACCACCCACGTGTAGCGCATCACTACAGGGGTAAACGACCCACGCCAAAGACAAAATGAGAGAACGGCGACCCTAGAAAGATATGAGTCCGGAGGTCCCGAGAGGTTAGGGAGGTCATCGTTGCCCAAAGACAAGCCAAACGCAAGCGCGGCTCCGACTTCCGACCATGGGCTCCCGCACAAATCCTAGCCGAGTCCAAATCCACAGCGACGCCTTCAGAAGGTTACGGTGCTCACGCGCCCCGCCGCTTGTCCTATTTAACCGAAGTTCTCACCCGTGGAAGAAATCGGGCGCGACGCCCACAACAGGGAGAGCGGCGCCAGGCGTTGCCGCCGCCAGGGCTTTACCGAAGAAACCCCGCCGTGCACATCGGCCCGTGATTCGAAACCGCTGTCGCCACCGTCGTCGCTGCTTGGCCGCTCGCAGAACCCGCCAAAAGGGGCAAGGACGCCGGCCACACCACCGCAGCCGCAGCCGCGTCGCCGCCACCCCACCGGGCAAGATGGCATGCCGAAAACCAAGATTCGCCCCGCCGCCACGTGTCCACCGCCGCGACACCAACGCCAATGTCTTCGCCTTGACCACACGCCACAAAGAAGATCCGTAAAGAGCTGGTACCAGCGCGGGTCGCCGCAGCAGCGGGCCATCGTGGAGGGCCGACGAAGAAGAAGAGCCGCGACTCAACGCCCGCACGAGCCTGCCGCCACCGCACGTCGCCTACCGCCACCGCACCCACCACTACCGACACGGGGTCAGAACCGGCTTCCAGGCTCGTGGTCCCGCCACCCAGCGCCTGATTCGGGCCAAGAAGAAGACAAGCAGAACGACGGTGCGGCCCATGTCCTAGGGCCGCCGGTCCGGGAAGCAGGTTCTCAACACGGCGACCCACGACGCCCGCCCGTCCGCCTTGACAGGACCAACCCGGCCGCAAGCCACCAAGGGGCCGGCGGAGGAGCAGGGAGTGTAAGGACCTTCTTGATGTCGCCAGGAGGCCTAGAGGGGTGAATAGGCCTATACCTTAAAATCGCATTTGTCAAAACTCGCAAATCGCTGCCAAGACACACAGGGCGCAGATTTGCCCGTCGGGCACCGCCGCGCATGAACCGACCAACAGGCAGAGACGCAGACAAGAGGGACACTTTCCGCCAGTAGCGCCGCACAGATCGCCGCAGCAGCGGCACCAGATCGTCATAGCGGCTGCGCCGCCGCGCGGCACCGCAAGTCTCGTCGCACAAACACAACCGCAGCTTTGAAATCTAAGCAACTAAAACTTAGATCGGGTGAATTTCCCAGTTCTCGCACACAAATATATCACATATATCCAAAAGAAAGTGCCAGAACTCCTCAACAAAGTAGACGGGACAAACCCTAGCTCACAAGAATATATATGCAAGAATGTAAAAAGCACACGTGAGACAAGGGATTTTTCCCGTGGTTCACCGTCGCCACAAAGGTCGGGTTACGCCCACGTTGTTGAGGTATCCACACAAGGATTGGGATTCACCACAAAGGTTGTCCCTTCCTCGTTCTCAAGTCAAGGGAGTGAACCCTTGAGATGAGGGGTGATTTTCTTGATTTTGAGTGAGGTTACAAACCTCCCAAGGCTGCCACACGGCGGGGGCAGCTCAAGGGCGACGCCTAGCCGGCTAGGAGCAAGCTCCAAGAGTAAAGAACCCTAGCACACCGGCCAAACGTGAACCAAATGCTCTTTCAAGTTGGGAAGTAGTAGATCCGCCTCCACAAGCGGTTTCCCCTCTTTTCCCTCAAGATTTGATGGTGGAATCGAAATCTTAGCTTGGGGAGTGGAGGAGCAACAATGGAGGAGAGAGAGAGAGAGCAAGAGGTGAGGTCCCGGCTGTTTTTTAGCGAGGAAGAAGAAGGTCCGAGCGGTGACCGTTGTGGGAGGGGTAGAATGGGTATTTATACCCGCGGACTAACGGTCAGATTAAGCATCGCCAAGATGCCGGCAAGACTTGCCGGCAGCAAGGACTTCAAGACCTCACTTCACTTACGCGCTGCGCGCCGCCTTGTAACAAACAAAGGGTAAAACCGAAGTTTTGGATGGCTGTTTTGGCTTGGAGTGATGTTTTTGGCCGAAATTTGGAGGTTTGAGCATTTAGTTCACATGTAGCCAAAGGTTCTAGGATCCCTCTTAATAGTACGGCATGTCCTAAACTCAAGATTCAAAACATAAATGAAATTAAACCTCCATGAGTCTAGGTTGCCATCCGTTGCACTTGAAGGTTCCATCAACTTTGTACATCATCCTCTATCATCTTTTGTCTCATCTCTTAGAGCAAATATATCTTGTGCATGTGACTTGAACCATTTCCACAAATATGAGTTCACCTCCATGGCTTCAAGTCACTCACACTAATGATTTGATCCTCAACACAATATGACTCCTCATAGCTTGATTAGTTCCTCGACTAAATGCAAGTACTCTCTTCTTCACCTTAGCCATGGTACCTCGGTCCCAAGCCAACGCTTGCCCCTTCACCTTCGCTTAGTACCTCGAAGCCCTTTCCTTGCTATCTTCACCTTATCAAGATACACTCAAGTCACATCATATCAAGCAACCATTGAATAACTATTTCTTCAATATTATGATCCTTGCTTGATTATCTTCTAGATATGAATGTATATCAATCAAGCTTCTGGGTTTGACTCACATAGAGACATACATGGATCAACATCAATATGGTCAAGCCAATTCACGGTTTCTTGTATCATATCCATTTTGGCTTGACACTCCAAACACTTACTTCAATCTTCTATTCATGGAAAGCAAGCCATTATAGAGACCGATCCAAGATCATCAACTCATGTCTCATTTGTCGCTTGCCAAACATGCTTGCTCTCACATGATGCTATGATATCCCACAACATATAAGCCATTTCATTGATTCCATTTGCATTGTTGTCTTTTGCTTGAACTAGATTGTTTCCATAATCTTCCAATACAACAATACACAATTTTGCCTTTGCTTCAACACTATGTGAAATACCATCAAGTTTGCCTTGTTGAACCTTGGATATACTTGTTAATACACAATTCACAAGTATATGCAATAGACTTAGTTTCCTGTTCAACACTTAGCAAACTTATTAGACCTTTTAATTATGTTGTCATTCAATTCATCAAAACCCACAAAAGGGCTAGATGCACTTTCAATCTCCCCTTTTGGTGATTGATGACAACACAATTAAAGCTTACAAGAGATTGATATACATTAAGATTTTTTGAATCCTTTGATATAGTGAGCTCCCCTAAATGTGTGCATTGAAGGAATTCAAATTTTGGCCTCAAATGCCAAATGCACATATTTAAGAAGAAGTGTGGGAACTCTCCTATATCTTAGCATCCATGGGGTGCAAGGTGTCACATGATAACCGTGATGCTCATGACAGTTCATGCACTCAGGAAATAAACAATCCACCATACAAGGCATGAAAGTCACACACTAGCATAAATTGTCCTTAGAGAGCAAAAATTTAAACTATCCTCGCACACACCACACAAATTTTGAAAAATCTTACATGCCTCTCCTTTACCCCTTTACAACAACATATCAATCTCACTTTAATATTTCTCCCCCTTTGGCATTAATCTCCAAAAAGGATCTCTCCACCAAAAGGAAGAAATATGATGGTAGACAAGTGAGACCAAAAGTAGGCAAAGGTTTGGCATATAAGATTTCTCTCCTAAGTTCTACCAAACAAAGTATGCAACACTTTAAGCCAAGATTCTTGAGAAGTTAGTATATTTAGCTCATACCTCACTACGATGACAGTTTGAACATGAGACTAACTCACGCCAACACCGCAAGAGGTATGAACCAAATATCTAAAGAAATCTCTAATCGTCACCATAAGAACAGACTCATGATGTGACTCAAAATATTACATCCACATGCACACACTAGCATGTAAGGGCCTAGATGCACAAAGGTAGTACAAAAGTTCATGGAGTAATATACCTTTGTTCTAAGCCTCACAATCTCCACCAAGAAGATGACTTCAATATTTGAATTTAATGCTTTGATGGGAATAGTAATTCTTTCTACAAGATAATTTCATTTGTGCCCATCTCTCATCATCATCATCTTCAAGGAGATAACCCAAGCTTGTGCTTCATTTCAAGTGAAAGTACATTACTAACTCTTGTTGTCATATTGAGATACCAGCCGAAGACATATTTCTTGATACATCAAGTTGAAAGATTATCCATCTATACCAATTGAAATATGATCTTCACAATTTTGACATCACTTGAAGAGTCTTCATATGGCTTTATGGAAGGTTTGCAATGTTTTGGTTGTCAACAGATAGCTTGGGGGCCATAGGATCAGTATATATACACCCACAACCAAAACTAGTCATTAGAGTTCACAAACCAGCTTGTCGTGAATTCAGACAGCGCGGCATCGCTGCCCTTTTGTGCGGCACTGCCGCAGCTCACAGAGACAGTACAGGTCACCTCACCGAAAATGCCATAACTTTTCACTCCGAACTCTGATTTCAGTGATCTTGGACTTTCCGGAAAGCTTATCTCAAGAGCTATCCATACCAACCAATGGCAATACCAAATATCAACAAGTTCAAGTGTTCTTATATTGAAAGTATCTTCACAAGTTGATGCCAACTTGAATGTGTGCCCATATCTCATAATATCACATAGGTAATGCTCACAAAGACAAGAGATAGCATTAAATTGCACAAGCTAGAGTTTCACAACTAGTGACCATTTGGATGTGGAAGGCATAGTGAGTCACTAATTGCAAAACCTCATAATATAGACTAAATTCCCCCTTTTGATAGTGCATACATATATATATGTGGAAAGCAAGGACATATGCACTTTTGGTCAATTAAGTCCAAATAAGGGAATTTAAGCTATATTATGGAGAGTAGCTACTTAAGAGATAAAATTGCAATCCAAATGAATATGAGAGATAACTTTACCAATTTGGATTGAATTAAGGTAGCATACCCAAGAGAAACTCATTCTCAACACGAGACTACTCAAATTACTAGAAGAAAATGTTAGTCTCAAAAAGACACAAGGCATAGGATGGGCTCCCCCTTAATATGTGCATCAAGTACTTGAATTACTTGTGAAATGCACTAGAATCAATTTAAGAGTCTAGAGGAGTTCATCCTATATCTTGGTCAAGGCACAATAAATTTGCAAATATTGAAATTATGCCAAGAGAACATACCACCACTAAGGTAGATAGGTCACCACATTGATATGACCATTATGAGTGAGATTTCAAATGATTTGGATATCCATAGTTCTCACTTGATGAAATGTGGTGAATTAGAGCACTCATGATCATCCAAGTTCCATATATTAGATCCCTAGTTCTTTCTTTACCTAAAGCAGCCCACATAGAGAGCAAAAGGTAAAATTCATGAACTTTGCAAAATATGAACTAGGAGTTATCACTCTTTGTAGACCAGATCCTGGGTGATCAATGAGATGGATGAAGAGCACTTGATGAGCTCTAGAGAGGAGAAATAGCAATGAAAGTCCACTCTTTAATTATTTTCTCCAACTCTTTCAGATCTAGTTCCACTAGAGGATTGGGGCATCCAACATTTAAACTGGGAGCACTTGGTTTATAAAGACCGAGACCACCTAGAATAATTGTGATGCACTCAAATTATCCAAAGGAACTATCTATCCTCCTTTTCCATGTGAGGGACTGCACATCATACACTTGAAGGAAACCAATAGTCACACAAGATTTAGGCCAAGCTCCCCCTAAATTTGTGCATACAAGAGTACACAAAGTCCACTTGAGCATACTAACAATTTGAGGTCAAGGGAGAGGTTAGCACTATATTCCAAGCGGTTTCAAACTCCTTCAAGCCGCTAGCACTCCAAAAGCTTCATTTGTTTACTTCTTGATCCAACTTGTTGTAGTTACTTGTTGCCGCTTGTATTTCGACCGCAACTTATTTGGACCCTTATGTGATTAGGGGCCTCCCCTACATCCATGCCCGATTCTACAGGTGGACGGTGGCACCGCTGTGGTGGGAATGCTTGTGCTGCCGCGCCACTTGTCCAAATCAAGTCAACATGAGTTTTTCACTTTCATAAAAACTCTTTTAGATCAAACTGAAGCTTCATAATTGCGATGAATCTTTCATGACCAGCTAGAGAGCCAACTGAACCTTGTTGATGCAATGCAATTCAATTCCATTGAAACAGTTTTTTCAGATTACGTCATCGTCGGGAGGAAACTTCATATCTCTCAGACCACTAGCTCAATATGCATGAAATTTGGTAGAGATGTTCATCTATGAGTCCTCTAACTTCTCTAAAAGTTTCAGCCCATTTGTACTTCATTTGATCAGTCAAAACATTATTCTACCAATATTGCTCAAGACTGAAACTGCAAGACTGTTGAAGCTGACATAAATCAACTCAAAACTGATTTTTCTTCCAAATAAATCTTCATGTCAATTGTTCAGCAACAAGTACTATACATGTATATCATGCTCACAAAGTTTTAGGTCAACTCATCAGTGTTTGATCTTTGAAACTCATGCTTGAAGACAGCCAACTCAAAATTCTGAATTTCTGGACAGATTTGATGATTCACTTCATTGCTCTTCTTCTTGTCCAATCTTGAGGTGAATTTGGTTGAGAATACTCACAAGATGTTATATCCATTCAGCCCTCTTATCAAAAGTTGCAATCTTATGAATTTCTCCAATTTAGCTCATCCAATTTCAACCTCAAACTTGATTTTGCCTAATCTCAGATTTTGATCTCGTTGGCCTCTAGCAAAACTCATCTTTCTTTTAGGTGAAGAGTAACCTTCAAGCTTGTGATATATGCAATTTGATAAGCACAACCTCCTATGAATTTTTCTGTGAATAAGCTCAAACACAAGAGGTCATTAGTAACACAAGCACTAGCTTCTCATTTAGTAACCCTTTATATGTGTGGAATGCAAGTAGGTCACTAAATAGAGAAACCTCATAAAATGGACTAAATCTCCCTTAAAGGCTCATGCATATTCTTTTGAGTGGAAAGGAGATGTGAATATGCATGGTTGGTCATTTAAGTCCAAAGGGCAGATTTAAGCCATATTATGGTGAGTACCTAACATAGACACATCAACTCCAAATCAACTAGAGAGAGAACACTTCACATGGTTTTGGATTGATTGCCTTCATATGATAGCACACTCCATTTGAGGAACACATTCTCAAATAGTGAGACTACAAAAATCACTTAGAGAAAAGATTAGTCTCACAACTCTAGTCATAGAGTAAATTCCCTTTTGATAAGTGCTCTAAGTATTTGAATTTCTCACATAGCACTTTATTCATTTAAGAACTTGGGATTTTCGCTCTATGTCTAGGTCATGGCAACAATAGAATAATTAAAAATGAAATATGCATGCCAAGAGATACTCACAACCATGTGTACTATGTAGATGCCCATAATATGAAAATGAGAATTTGGCAATCTACCATATGACAAGATTCCATGAAGTAGAAAGTTCTTGAGTTGTGAGTGATCAATGCCTTTGCTTTACTTGAGCATGATTCTTCATTCTTGGCCTTCTTCAGATTTACTTATATTTCTCAATGTGAAAACCAAGATTCCAAATCCTTCAAACCAACTCATTGTATGTATGAATGAAGAAAAACTTTCTCCAACTTGAGATTCTTGATTTGAAGTCCACGGAAGAAGCTCAAGTCATCTATGTTGCTTCATGAAGATGATAAATTCAATTCCAATCACACTTTTCTTTCATGAACAACCAGCAAAGAATATCCTCAAGTGCTTTATTTACCTAAGTGGCTACACAAGACACAAAGGAGTAAAATTTGAACATAACTTGCACTTGAGATTTGGTTATCACCACCCTTCTTGAAAGTAATGAATGAGACAATATCTTCATCTTCACTTTGCTCATATGAAAGTTGTAGGCTTTGTCCTTGAATTGAAGTGGAATCAGTTCTTTCTTTGTCTTTCACAGCGCGCGCACCGCTCTCAGCGCGCACCGCCGCTCTCGTAATGTTGCAAAGAGAGGTCCGCAGATGCACTACATCGAGCCGTCGGCCGGAATTTGGTGCAGCAACAACTTGAGGATCCTCCACTTCATTTGGTGAGATCATCTCAACCATTTAAGCTTCCTTAAGTGTCAACTCTCCACCATTATCAAGATTTGATCAATTCACCGAAAATGGATCACTTCACGAAAAACCACCGATTGAAAATTAGATCGAGTGGAAGAACCATTCATAACTTTTGATTCCCAAATGCTATGAAGGTCAATGAGCACTTGTTGGAAAGCTTATGAGGTCTAGTTTGCAATGCCACCAGTGGTGATCTGTTTGCAAACTCCATTTTGGCTGCAAACCACTTTTTGGTACAGACTGATCAGAAATGTCTCATAGTCTGTCAGGAAGGTCAACTTCAAGTGCAAAACTGTATCAATCTACAATATTCCTTGGTACATGCTGCACATGGTATGAAAGCTCATCAAGTTAACTTTCAAACCCAACAAACGGATTGTCATTTGCATTTCCCAAGATGGAGTTATGACCAGATCAATACAGACTACACAGAGGACCAATCAGCAACACAAGGTGGTTCTTCCATACCTACAACATGAATAAGATCTTGCTCACTCGAGAGCCATTAAAAGCATCATATGGCAAATGATTCATTTAAACTAAAAGCACTCTAGCCACTCCTAATAATTCACAAACACACAAATATTTGTGAACTACTAGAGACTACACAAGTCAAATGGCTAGCTAAGAAGGGTTAGGTACTAGTTACCGAGGTGAATATGAAGTTTGAGATATTTCCATTGATTCATCTTCGGGTCAACCATATAAGAGAATATAATATGAATTGATTGATAGCTTGAGTGAATATTTTCAATTAGCTTGCTCAAGCACCCCGAAGCTTCATATCACCTCCAAGTACCTACAACACTCATCAAGCACAACTTGGTGGCACCCAAACTAAGTTGGGTCCATCAAGGTTAGTCACAAGAGACTTAGGCACCCAAATGGCCTTTGTGCTAGCACGTGGTGAACTAATCACCTCTCTAGCACAAGTGTCATTTTTGGGCATCCTAAGCAAATTTGAATTAATTGACAAGTTGAGCTTAGGAGTGTTACCCATGGGACAATCCTTACTTAAATGTCCCTTTTCCTCTACATGAGTAGCATAGGCGGCTCTTGTTGTTGTTAGCCTTCTCTTTTTGCATTTTGCTTGCTACCTTGTAGATGAACTTCTCTCTTGATGATGACAAGCCTTCACTTTTCTTGTTTGGACATGATACAATCTCATGACCCTTCTCATTGCATCCATAACACTTCCTCTTGTTATTTCTTGTCTTGCTCTTTGGAAGTGTGGCTTGCTCATCAACCTTGTTGGAACACATAGAGGCACTATGTCCCATGTGCAAAGATACTTGGCATGAGCCATCTTCTTCTTCTTTTGGATCTTGCTCATGCCTTTCCTCTCTTTCCTCAAGGGGCAATCTTTAACATGGTGATCTTCCTTCTTGCACTTGAAGCAACCGGTGAGAGTCTTCTTTGATTGTTGTTGCACCTTGGTGACCTTGGGGACATTGCTGATCTTCTTAGGTGCGGCACCGCCGCTTCTTGGGTGCGGCATCGCCGCTAGCCTCAGACTGGCTGCCTCGAAATGCTACATTTTGGACAGCTTGCACTTCTTCAAATGTCCCCTTCACTTTGCTTTTGTTGGACTTGTGACCTTTTGTATGGGGCTTGCTGCATGCATCGGTTGATCCCTTTTCAAGCTTCTTCACCATGTCTTCACGGTTATCTTGAGAATGTTGAGCATTGCATTTCCCCTTTAATAGAATCACGTCCCTTCTTAGCCTTTCAACCTCTTCCTTGAGCTCTTCATTTTCTTTAGTGATAGAATCATCACAAGTTTCTATAATTACTTGCTCATTGGAAGGTTGGCTTGCATTTGTATTGGCTTCTTTTATGTGTCCAAGCTCATCATTGGCCATTCCTTTGAGCCTAGCAATCTCCTTTCTCATAGCTTCCATATCAACAAGGTTAGTGGCATAAACATTCAAATCAAGATTAAAGCATTTTCCACAACCTTGACTAGTGGAGGGAGTAGAGGTGTCCTTTGCATTAGAGGGCTGTGAGGTGCTCTCCCTAAGATGACTATGTTGCAACTCAATCTCCTTGTGCTTTTCAACTAAGACACAATACTTATCATTGAGTGCAACATTAGCCTTAGTTGTGAGAACATGTTCTCTTTGCTCTTCGGCCAAAGCCTTGTGCAAAGAGTCCACCTCACTTCTCTTTAATGCAAGAGCTTCCTTATTAGCAACATACAACCTTTCAAGCTTGTCAAGTTGTTCATCTCTAGTTGCTAACTCAGCTTGGGTACTCTCTAAATCCACCATTAGTTGAGAAAGAAAGACTCTAGTTTTAGAATCTAGGTTCTTGATGAGTGTAGCATACTCTTCATCATCGCTAGATTCACTATCACTAGAGCTATCACTAAGATCACTACTAGAGATTTCACTAGGAGGTGGAGGAGGTTTGGCTTTTGATTTTACCTTCTCACCTTTTGCCATGAGGCACACATGAGATGTGGCATAGAGAGTTGTGCCTCTAGGTGAGGTGGATTCATCATTTGGCCTCCACCGATCACAAGCTTCTTCTTCCTTCAAAATGTTAGTCTCACAAGAACTAGAGGAAGTAGAAGTACCACATGTAAAAATATTGTTCTCACCAACCATTTCATTACCATCCATTAAGTCATGTGTTGGTGAGGAAGTGGATAATGTGGCATGATCAATTATGCCCTTTGGGAGAATCACTTGAGGCTCATCATGTGTCGGTGAAATTGAGCACTCCTCAAGTGGTTCCTCCAATGAGAGGTTGCTCTCATCACATTTGGACTTGCCATATCTTTCTTTGAGTGCGGTCCAAATGAGGTGAGCATCATCAAGAGGTTCACCATCTCCAAAAACGACGGCATCTAATACATCTTCACTCAAAGCACTAAACAAAATGTTAGCAGCTTGAGCATTGTATTGTAAGCATTTCACTTCCTCTCTAGATAGATATTTTAAATCATCACTAGGAGGTGAAATGCTCACATTTACAATCTGCTCTACATGAGGACCAATGGCCCTAAAAATATCAAGCACAGTAGCAGACCAAGATGCATAGTTTGAGCCATCGAAAAGTAAAAGTTCTAGAGATACCTCCTCACTTGTCGACATCTTTCTCTCAAGGCGGTTAAGCCCGAAATTGAGAGCCTAGCTCCGATACCACTTGTAAGGACCTTGATGTCGCCTAGGAGGCCTAGGGGGGGGTGAATAGGCCTATACCTTAAAATCGACCGCCAAAACTTCAATGCAGCCTCACAAGACAATAGGCGCGGACCGCGTCAAGTCGCGGCACTGCCGCGTGAACCGGACCAACAGGCAGAGACAGAGACAGAGAGACACTTCTCTCGGCCAGGCTGCGCAGCATCGCCCGCTCGCGCTGCACCGCCTGTCAAGGCTGCACCGCCGCCGCTGCACCGCCGCCGGGCACAAACACAAACCGCAGTTTGAAATCTAAGCAACGAAACTTAGACGGGTGAATTTCCCGGTTCTCGCACACAAATATATCACATATATCCAAAAGAAAGTGCCGTAAACTCCTCAACAAAGTAGATCGGGACAAACCCTAGCTCACAAGAATATATATGCAAGAATGTAAAAAGCACACGTGAGACAAGGATTTTTCCCCGTGGTTCACCGTCGCCACAAAGGCCGGGTTACGTCCACGTTGTTGAGGTATCCACACAAGGATTGGGATTCACCACAAAGGTTGTCCCTTCCTCGTTCTCAAGTCAAGGGAGTGAACCCTTGAGATGAGGGGTGATTTTCTTGATTTTGAGTGAGGTTACAAACCTCCCAAGGCTGCCACACGAAGGGGGCAAGCTCAAGGGCGACGCCTAGCCGGCTAGGAGCAAGCTCCAAGAGTAAAGAACCCTAGCACACCGGCCAAACGTGAACCAAATGCTCTTTCAAGTTGGGAAGTAGTAGATCCGGCCTCCACAAGCAGTTTCCCCTCTTTTCCCTCAAGATTTGATGGTGGAATCGAAATCTTAGCTTGGGGAGTGGAGGAGCAACAATGGAGGAGAGAGAGAGAGCAAGAGGTGAGGTCCTGGCTGTTTTTCGCGAGGAAGAAGAAGGTCTGAGCCAGGTGACCGTTGTGGGAGGGGTAGAATGGGTATTTATACCCGGCTGAGGACAACGGTCAGATTAAGTGCGGCACCGCCGCACTTATGCGCTGCATCGGGCATACAAGGCTTGCAGATGGCTACCGCCGTAACAAAGAAAGGGTAAAACCGAAGTTTTGGATGGCTGTTTTGGCTTGGAGTGATGTTTTTGGTCGAAATGGAGGTTTGAGCATTTAGTTCACATGTAGCCAAAGGTTCTAGGATCCTCTTAATAGTACGGCATGTCCTAAACTCAAGATTCAAAACATAAATGAAATTAAACCTCCATGAGTCTAGGTTGCCATCCGTTGCACTTGAAGGTTCCATCAACCCGTACATCATCCTCTATCATCTTTGTCTCATCTCTTAGAGCAAATATATCTTGTGCATGTGACTTGAACCATTTCCACAAATATGAGTTCACCTCCATGGCTTCAAGTCACTCACACTAATGATTTGATCCTCAACACAATATGACTTCTCATAGCTTGATTAGTTCCTCGACTAAATGCAAGTACTCTCTTCTTCACCTTAGCCATGGTACCTCGGTCCCAAGCCAACGCTTGCCCTTCACCTTCACTTAGTACCTCGAAGCCCTTTCCTTGCTATCTTCACCTTATCAAGATACACTCAAGTCACATCATATCAAGCAACCATTGAATAACTATTTCTTCAATATTATGATCCTTGCTTGATTATCTTCTAGATATGAATGTATATCAATCAAGCTTCGGTTTGACTCACATAGAGACATACATGGATCAACATCAATATGGTCAAGCCAATTCACGGTTCCTTGTATCATATCCATTTTGGCTTGACACTCCAAACACTTACTTCAATCTTCTATTCATGGAAAGCAAGCCATTATAGAGACCGATCCAAGATCATCAACTCATGTCTCATTTGTCGCTTGCCAAACATGCTTGCTCTCACATGATGCTATGATATCCCACAACATATAAGCCATTTCATTGATTCCATTTGCATTGTTGTCTTTTGCTTGAACTAGATTGTTTCCATAATCTTCCAATACAACAATACACAATTTTGCCTTTGCTTCAACACTATGTGAAATACCATCAAGTTTGCCTTGTTGAACCTTGGATATACTTGTTAATACACAATTCACAAGTATATGCAATAGACTTAGTTTCCTGTTCAACACTTAGCAAACTTATTAGACCTTTAATTATGTTGTCATTCAATTCACCAAAACCCACAAAAGGGCTAGATGCACTTTCAAGGAGAGAGGTCCCCGCCGCCACCACGCCTACACAAGCCTGGCCGCCGCCGCCCGACCACGGGCCGCCGCCAAGAGCCCGGGGGTCGGCGGGATCCGGCAGCCCGCCACCGGATCCGGCCGTCCGCCACGGATCTCGCCGCCCCGCCACCGGCCGAGCCACCCACCGCGGCCGCCCGTCAAGAACGTGGGAAGAGGGGAAGAACGGAGGAGAGGGAGTGGATCCCCGCCGCCATCCCCTTTGCGCCGCCACAGACACCGCCGGCGCCGCCAACAGCCGCCGTGACCTTCCTCGCTGAGCTCCACGCAGCTTGCGCGCGAAGGCCGAGGGTCGCCGGTCTTGCCGGCTCGCGCCGCCGAGGGAGGGAGAGGCCACGCCGCCGCCATCCCGGCTGGCCGCTGGCCTTGCCGCAGCCCGCCGGCAGCGGCGGGGCGGGAGAGGAGGTGGGGAGGGTAGCGGGCGGGCTAGGGTTGAGACCCGAGCCGCCCGCGGGGAGGCGACGCTGGTCTGTTTTTCCGCCCACCAACTGCTATGTTTAGGCCGTAACTTTTTGAGGCTGCAGTACGCAAGCATTCACTTGCAGTCTGTCGACAGTCAGTTAGACAGCGCAAGTATTTATCGCACTAATCGTGTACGTACGCAACAGATGGTTTAAGTATAATTTGCCGTTACAGCTGACAACTGAAGTATATATGGTGACTGACTGTTTGACGATCGAATTTGAATTCAACTCAACGGTCAAAGACTAGGCCTTCCGGCCATTTCTATCTGGATGCATGATCGTTTAACCAAGGAGTAATTTAAATCCGTGTGGCTTCCATTGAATTCTTCAACGTTTCAATTCGAATTCGCAGTTAACACGCAAGTTAGTACGCACGAACGTTGTATTGTACCTCTAATCGCCATGTGGTGTCATATGACACATAACCATGGTCCATGACTGATGTTGATGGTTAATTTCAACAGTTGACAAACTGACTGATGTTGTTTTGTTGTAAGAGAAAAAAATTATACCATGGTCCATGACTGATAAGGTGCGTTGTAAGTTACAGCAAACAGGGCAATTGTGCACGATGGGCGCTACAACGGCTACTTCAGTGTCGGTTTTAACCCGACCTGATAGGAAATTTTGAGTTTCCAGTAGTGACCGCTCGTATTGCTAGTAACTCCCGACAATATATACCGTCTAATATCTTTTTTTTTTTTTTTTTCAAAATTTTAACTTCACGTACGAAGTCTAGGAAAGTAATGACAGGTCAATCTGTTCTGCAAGCTGCATTATTAGGAGAATTCTAATGTAACAACTTCATGCATGCATGCTGCAGTGTGCCGAGTGTGATTATTAAAACGTACACAACTAGCTGCAAATGCAATCAAGATGTTGTAGAGTGATCTAGCTCTCCCAAAGCACTGTACAGTTAACTTCACGTACTTTTCCCTGTTTAGTAGGTAATTAAGACTACTACACAATAACAACACATACAAGACGACTGCTTTACATAATCTTACGGATCAGAAAAGTGTACGTACTACACAACTGCTGTGTTTAGGCCGTATAACCGTAACTTTTTTAGGTTTTGCGCAGTACACAAAGCATTCACTTACAGTGTCTGTCATGCATCATCAGTCAGACCTCTAGTATTTATCGCACTAATCGTTGTACATAAGTACACAAACACAGTTGGTTTAAGTTTGGCGTTACAGCTGACGACTGAATTATGGCAACTACTGTTGACGATCGAATTTGAATTGAACTCAACGGTCAAAGACTAATAAGCCCTTCCTCCGTTCCATCTGGAACGTTTTTAACTTTAACCTAGCTACTAGTAGGAGGAGTAATAATTTAAATCCGTGGCTTCCATTTAATTCTTCAAGGTTTCAATTCGAATTCTTAGCAGTTAACACGCAAGTTAGTACGAGCGTTGTATTGTACCTGTAATCGCCATGGTGTCATGACGTCGTACGTTTCGATCGACCATATATACTGATCTTGACTGGCTATTGGCGAAGTAATCGGCGGTGATTCTAGAGCTACTCTCTTTCGTTTGCAATCAGCAGAGGGATTGTTATAAAAAAAAAACTTTGCCAAAGCTATGCATAGGCAATTGTCATTGTCCTCCTTTAAGCACACTCCAACAATTCACGTACAGTATATATATTGATTTAAACATAGATAAGATCCGAGTAATAAATTAATATAACTATATCCAAACAAGTCCTTCTCGTAGCCGGCGCACCATGAGCGCATTTCAAAAAATTTTAATCTCGTGTGGTTAAAATGCTGCTCCTACAGCTAAAGCTACAGCACCCGTATTTGCTGGTGACTCTTGCACGTTGCTTCTAGTATCTGGTTTCGCCGGCTCAATCTCAGCCGTCGGATGCTCCATCCAACGGCTCCCGCCACCTAGTTCCGCCCCACAAAAATGGCTATCCCTACCTGCTGCCTGCCTAGGCACCGGACCCTGCGACTGCAAGCAGCAGCAGCAGTAACAAATTTTGGCTGACATGAGGACACACACACCAGTCTCCAGAAGAAAATTCCCTGGCCCTGGCACCCTCTGCTCTAGCCTCTGCTGGCAGGGGTTGTTCGGCCGTCAGTAAACTCAGAGGAATTCACAGTTCCATTTCAGAGCTTGCATGCAGAAGGTAAAAATGGCAGCAACAGCAGGCAGCAGCTTCTCTTCCCCTGCAGGCCGCCTGCAGCAGCAGAGGCAACATGGGTTGCTCGCCCCCGCAGTAACTGCGCGCCTTGGAGTCCTTCGCCGGCACCTCCAATTGCCTGCCTGGGAAGGACGGCGGTGGGGGCATCCCGCCATTAGCGCAGCCCAAGCAAGCTTCCAAGATCATTCATCGTCTTGATTAGTACACTCACTACCAGCATTTAAACTCCCCGCTTTTTTAAACTTGCCCAGCTTCCCTCCAAACTTGCCGCGCGTTTCTTCTCCTTCTCCTTCCTCGCCTTCTTCTATAAATACGCGGCGTGCCGTGCCGCCGGAGCACGAGGCGTGTCCAACAATTCGAAATCACCGGCGGGCGGCTATAGCTTAGCTTACCTTAGCTTAGCTTGCTTGTTTCATCGATCGCTAGCTGTGTCAATGGAGAACTGCGTGAGAGGTCGAGCGGGAGGAAGGGTAAGGGAGGAGGAGGCGGGTTCGTCGCTGCCGCTGCCTCCGCCGCCGCGCCTCGCGGCCGCGGCCGCGAATTCCTCCAACGCTGCTGCTGCTGCTGCGGCGGCGTCCATCCGGGCGCACCTGGCGCGCACCGCGAGCGGGGTGGACGCGCAGCCGTCGCCGCGGTCGTTGCTGTCGCGCATCCTGCTGCGTGGCGGGGACGGCGGGAGTGGCGGGGAGCGTTCGGGTGCCGGTGCGGCTGCCGCGTCGGTACGGTGGCGGCCTGAGGGAGGAACGGAAGGACGGCGCCGCCGCCGACCAGGGCGAGACTCCCCGTGTTAAGGTCGTGGAGCCACCGCCGCCGCCGCCGGAACTGCCCCTCGAGACGCCACGGAGTTCTTTAGGTTCGGCATGCCGAGGCAGGATGATCACCACCAAATTAAATTAAACCATCTACTAGCTAAATTCAGAATGCTTGCTTGAATTACGTAGACATCGAGATCATCAGTGATGCTAATGCTGAAGTACGTTTTGATCGATTGCGCAGGGGAGGAAGAAGCCGGAGGAGGAGCTGGTGTCCATGAACCTGGGCCTGGGCGCGAGCTTAGTGCTGCTGCTGTCCAAGAGCGCCGTGGAGCTGAACAAGATGGTGGAGCTGCGTGCGCAGATGGAGGCGCTGGTGTCGGAGATCAGGCAAGCCGCGCGGTGGAAGGTGGAGGTGGAGCAGGCAAACCACCACCACCACCCGGCTGCTCCCGCAGCGTCGTCCACCTCGCAGGAATCCGACGGCCGCAGCAGCGCCACCACCACCGCCGTGAAGGACCCGATCGCGTTCCCCGCGGCTGAAGCCGACGCCGACGCCGCGTCCAACTGCTCACGCACGGCGGTCCAAGGCCGCGCGGCGGCCGTGGTCATCGACCTCATGGAGGCGGAGCTCCAGGCCGAGCTGAGCCGCATGCAGCAGCAGCGCCAGCGCGGCGCTACGACGGTGCACGGCCACGGAGGCGGCGGCGACAACCGGATCGCCCCGGTGCCAGGACTCGAGGTACGTCCGTCCGTGTGACGCGACGCGTACGTGTTCGTCTAATCGTCTTGCTGCTGCTGATGCTGATGCTGATGTGTCTGGCGTTACCTCCAGTTGCCAATGCTGAAGGTGAAGACGACGAAGAAGGGCGACGGCCCCGATAGCGCGTCGCGCAGCTGCGTGGACGACGGTGGCAACAAGCACCACCACCACGACCACGACGACGAAGCGGACAGCAATGGCGGTGAGGAGGAGGACGACGACGACGACTACGAGGAGGAGTACGAGGATGACGACGAGGAGGAGGAGTACGGCTCGGACAGGATGAGCCCCCCACACGGCGGCGTGTCGGCGCGCGCGCTGGAGCGGCGTCTCCACGAGGTGCTACAGAAGCGTCAGCAGGACCGGATCGTGGAGCTGGAGTCGGCGCTCGACAGCGCCCAGCGCAGGCTCCACGAGAAGGAGCGCGAGGTGGTGTGGTGGCGTGACGCCGCCAAGCTCGTCTCCCACCGCCGCGACGAGTCCCGCCGCATCGCCGCCAGGTAGAAGAAGAAACAAAGATGGCGCGAAAACAAACGCGCGCGCGCGCGCGGGAAAGCTAATAAGCTTGGTGGACTGGGTGGCCTGGGTGGCACGTGCTCAAACAGCCGCCGCCGCCAGCGGCTGCAGGTGTCTGTCAGAGGCTGGTCGTCACGTCACGCTGCGCGGGTGACGCGGTGTAACTGCTGTGGCCTGCGGCGTCTTGTCGCGCTCCTGCCGTGCGCGCGTGCGGCTCAGAAGTTTCGGCTTCGGTGCTGCGGTGGAGCAGCAGGTGCAGCGGAAAGCACTGGGGTGGTGTTGTGTGTCGTGTGGTTGTCCGGTTCGGACTCTGTGAATTCGAGCAGAGTTTGTACTTGGGTCCGTGATGTTGCCTGTCGTCGCCACATTTTGTTGGTGTGGTGTGGCGTGCGTTGCTGCTTGCTTGTATGTACGTGTACTCCTACCAAAATAAATGCTGATTGCTTGTTTGGGATCGTGTCGAAATTGAAAAAAACTTGAAAATATGAAAAATTTGAAAATCGAAAAGATGCGGTACGACGACTCTTGAATTTGGTTTGAACTAGGAATGCGGGAAAAAAAAGACAGAGAGAGAAAGAGGAACAGTTGAATCGCTTTGTTTCGCACAGGAAGTAAAAAAGTGAAAAGTCGTGAGTGACAGTGTGAGACGATTCCATTCCATTCCATTTCCACCTCTCTTATCCAAATGCAGGGAGAGGGAATAGAAACTGGGGGACCAACCATGCGCCCGCCGGCGGGTTGGCTCAAGCAGCAGTAAAAACGGCCTGGCCCCAGGCTTCTGACTGAATTTACTTGCACTGCAGTGGCAGAGGGCCGGCCTGCGCTACATTAGGAGTACTACGCATCCTGCAGATCGAGCGTGTTAATGCGTGGCAGCAGCAGCAGGGACGGGAAACTGGCACCCCGCACCGGTAAAAACGAAAAGAGCAGTTACAACTGCGGTGCACCAGGGCGGCAGCGCACGAGTGTAGAAGGCGCAGCTGCGGCTGCAGTTTCGGTGCCAGAGCAGAGCGTGTGCAGCATTAGTCACTGAGCAGGTTTCAAAAGCACAAGTCATTAGTGCCCAGCTGATGCTAATGCGATGCCCTCCGGACAGTACAAATTGCGGACCACTTCGCTAATGCAAAAACTAGGATGTTTAATAGTACAAGTACGGTTCTTCCTAGCCGGATCTAAGGAAGATTAAAACGGTTGTACGGCTGAACAACACAACCGAAAACTCCGACATAACATTTTGCAAATAATATTGATTTCAAACGTACAACAACTATGATGCAAGATATAGGTAGAATGAGCCATGCCTGATTTTAACATCAATTTTTAAGATTAACATGATTTAAAGCATCTTAAATCAAGCATCACCACTTTACGTACCCTATATCAATCGCATCATAGCTTCTCCACTTTTAAAACAAGCTCAAAATTTTCAGACGCATCTCCAAATTTTATGACACATGTCCATTAACCTTAGAATCCACTAGTATAATGCCCGCTAACGCCACCGGTATTGTTACAGAAATTGTTAGTTTAAATCAGGTTTTGGTACAACATTGGTATTTCCTTGTCTATAAGTTACATTGTAGCTAACTTCTTGATCAAGAATTGAATATCTTCGGGGAGCTTGTCACAGCTTTTTTGCTCATTTTCGTGAAGATGTCACCCAGAATTCCCTCCTTAGTGTAGTTGGTTCCCTCGCATGACGACGATAGCAATATTATATCAAGTTTATTGAAACATATGTATACTATACATACTTACATTATTGATCGGTGGTATTTTTTTCTCCTGCTCCACCACTTCATGAAATTGTACACAAGGAAGCCTCCCAATTTCCCCGAACCGGTTAGTTGTTCAAATAAGCAATTTTTGGTGACATGAAACTTATCATATAACTTATTACAAGTGATTACCATTGTTTATTATCTTGAACCTTTGTTACCCATGTTGGGAAATCTCCAACCCGATCCCAAACATTGTTCTTCAAATCGATTTGTCGAGCCATGGCGAGAGAAAACTTTTTACGATATTGTGGAATGTAGCTTTATGTAAATCTTTTTGATCAAACCTCTCGTAGCACCCCTCGTTAGATCTTGAAGTGGATCTAAAATATGCACGGTTTTGGTTTTGCAAGTTCAATATAATGAGTGTGTATAGGCCATCTCGATAGTATGGTAGTAGAATCTATAAGCAAAACATAGATCATGAGTGGTAAATTATTTAAAACAAGACTTTTAAATAATACAAAAACATAACTTACATTGCTACAATCTTTGATGTCAGACGCATACCCCGCCAACACTCAAGTACTTTTTTCAGTTTGTGGTTATATGCTTTGTCAATCCGGGACAACACCGTGGATCTCGCCCAAAACAAGTTATTTCCTCGATAATCATTATAGTAGAGATTATTTTATTGTAAGTATTTCATGAGTCATATAATTTTTAAATTCTTTTGTACATGTCAACTTACAAAGAAACTTGAGGTCCATGAAGTGGTGTATTTTTTTGTTCACCCAAAGTCTTGGTTGTACGCTAAGCATGCGAACAACAGTACCAAATTAAAGGTCTCATGTTCCAATTCTTTGTCTTCATGTATAATATTCATAACATTTCTAAGGATTAAAGTAATTGGATGTGGTCGATTTTACTTTGTATCAACTCTTTGCTAAAAATCAAGGACAAGAAACAAGTTCCTTATATCAGTATAGACTTGTCGCTGGCAATATAGTAGAGATTAGTATTATATATTAGAACAATTAATTTTACTTTTAGAATGACTTACTCTAAATCTCCATTGGTGGCGCATACATTTGCAACTTCACGCAAATCCCTCCAAAACTTGTTCTTTATTTGTCCACTTCAGTAATTTTGTCATACTCGCATCGGGAGACATGATCAAATCAAATACATCGAGCTCTTCAAGAAGGTCATCCAATTCATTTTCTTTTCTCGGTATTTTGATATTTATCCGATAACCCTTGGTATTCATTTAACGGAGATTTATATAAGATTGCAAAAGCAACTTGAACCACCAGCTACTTATATCTCTCCGCAAACATGATTATTTGTCGATATATTAAGAAATTCAAAAATAGTTGTTTATTTTGTATTAGAACTATACTTAAAAAAGAAAGTACCCGGGTTACATGGTGAGACAAAGCACTTCCTGTCCAATACTCCATGTATTTAAGAAGCCATAAACCACAACTATAATCGGGCAATATTAGAGAAAAAAACTATGAGGCATACATATAGTATTTATTTTGAGACAATGAAATATAGACACGATGAAGAAGATATTTTACCAATCTTCTTGCATTGGTTCGATGATCTTATGTGTCATTTCCCAAGATGACACATTGGTACCGTGTTGCCATTTATCGAGGTCTAGCTCGTAAGGTTTGCGGCATATTTTATCCGCTCTTTCCATTCCTAATAGCTGGTATGAAAAAAACACAACAAGGTTAATCAAGCAACGAATGCTAAAGAATCTTATCTTTTAGAGAATTAATATGTAGACCACATATTTATATTTAGCCGCACTGCGAAGCCCCTGAGATCATAAAAGTCACTTTCGTCGCTCCAAATGAGTCCAAAACATGTATCTCACCTTTTAGAAGCATTTACCACCCCTAGGTACTAGTGATACCTTTCAATATTGATTGGAATGAATACCTGTAGTCATTCTTACCATGTCGACTTTTTAAATAATTTTCAACCCTTGTTTTAACCGGTTCGTCTCTATTATAGCTCAGGTCAACCTCTTTTTTTCTCTCCGTCATTTCAGAGCAGCTTGAGAGATAATTGTATTTTCTAAATACACGTCTCCACCATCTCTATGAAGGAAACGTTTTTCATACCGCATTAATTCAATATACATACTTATGACCCGCAAGTTTTAAATTTGTCATTCCAAGCTAGAAAAATAAACGGTATGGAACATTAGTTAAAGGCAAAGCAGTGTCTTACAGCGCCATTGACTTGCTGATTCGAAGCAAAAAAGGCAATCTAGGTCCTCCCTGTGTCCCCAAGCATGGTTGATATTAATGAGTTTGTGGTCCATGTCTTTTCCCTCTCATGTATCTAATAACCTCATCATCTTCTGCCGTCGGCTCATAATCTATAGAGATATCATTTTCTGCCGTCGGCTCATAATCTATAGAGATATCATTTTGTTGCTATTAGAAATATGTTGTTAATAAAAGAGATTAAAAATAAAGTCCATGCAGTTTCAACATCTAGATGGCTCACCTTGAGGCTTATTATATTGAGGTACCAGCACTAATACATCGCCTGGAGCATGCCTCGTATGTTCATCCTTTTTGAAGTTTTGGTGTGTGCATGTCTTCTTCATCGACATTTACTGCTGCTAATTCTGTAGTAATGGTCTGCAAAATCTATATATAGTATCGTTTAAATATCTGATTCATACATTTTGTATGCAATGGTCCACGCGGACAAAATATGATAGGATAGTTTGTTGTGTACGTCATCGTCATGAGCACGCTTCCTCTTCTTGACCTTGCTGCTATCTTGATGCAATATTATTCCGAGATCATCTTTAGTTTGAACATCTATATCAGTATAGCAATGCTTTAGTAAATTAGCATATAAAGTTTTTATTTCATCCTTAATTAAAAAGTAGCATGAGGATGTTGTGCAATTTTATCTCACCAGAAGTAGGCAGTGCATCGTTACATGGACCTCTAGAGCTAGGAACATATTCATCATTTCTGTGTAGCCAATCTGTGATATATTTGAACTCATTAGTGAGGTTCATGAGGTACATCGTAAATGAGGAAGTGGGTGAAATTTTTTAAAGGATCGGATATTTGATACCTTCAGGCGAGGATGGCTGAACTAATATTTCTCCCTTTGTCTTTGTCCAACGTTTCAAGGTTGGGGGCTTCTGATTGCCTCAATCTCTATTTTTTAAAAATAATTTGGCCAATGAGCAAAGTATTATCTCAACTATAATGAATAAATTGGGAATGACGCAAGATAAATTTTCTAAAAGTAGTGGGCAAACCTAGGTTTTAAATTTATTAAAACTAAAATTCACCTGAGTTGTCTGGCTTCTGATCTTTCGTAGCTTCGGGAGAGGATGGCCGAAATAATATTTTGGAATCATCTCTTTGTTCTGGATTTGGTTGCTAGAGCCCTCGATTGTTGACTGACCCTCTATTATTTGGACATTTTATATAGATGAGGAGAACATTATATAATGCAATCTTATTAATTGCAATGATAATATAATTTTACGAAGAATTTATTGGATGCTAAGGTCCAGTTAATTTTCACCTGATTGCGATGATGCCGGAATTATTATTTCGGAAATGTCTGTGTTCGGCGTGTCTTGGCAAGAGGCTTCCCTTTTTGGATCATTCTCTGTAACATGTTATACTTATGTATCATTATGATCAAATCATTGAATCACAGTGAACATAGGATATTTTGAATATAACCTGAACAGGTAGGCGTGGCGGTCGTCGTGTCTGGGTCCATGATGTGTTCTGCATGGGACGGAGGATGATCTGCTGATTAACACGGGCGCACGTTCCTGATGCTGCTGTCCGAGACGCCGTGGTGCTTTTTGGATCGTCCTGCACTTGTCGCTGCTCAAGGAGTACACCAACAAGGTGTTGTCCACGCTGGTACATACGTTAGTATGATTGGATACTTTTGACAGGATAGTATTATAGTACATACGTGCATCACAAATTAGAGTGTTCAAGAGAAGAGAAAACCGGAATCTGTATTTAAAAAAAAATGAAAATGATGCATTCATTCAAGGAGGCATAACAGCCATGGTATGGTCGGACATACTGCGGACGACGATCCGCCCTTCCATATACAACCACACTTCTGTCGAAACTTCTTCCGGATCGTTCCCTTCCATCCGGATAGCAGCAACTTGGGATGCCGTTGGAGCATTGTACCTTCCCCTGGTCGGGCGTGATATTTGTATTGAGCTCAATACAGTAGTTATCCAAGCTTGAAAGTCACCATTTCGCCTAAAAAACCTGTACATACGGGTTATCTTGCAAAATTGCAAGGATAGTCCGTATGAGGTTGATATCAAGATCAGGAGACCTCCTTTGTCTATGCGACAAGGACTCATCTTCTCGTATCATAAAAGTACAATCAGATGGCGAGCCGCGCCTTCCACACCGGCACCAAATTGTCGAGGTGGTGGTACAAACCGCCATGTACTCGAAAGTTATAAATACCGGTCCCATGGACTTGAATATCTCTCATCCGTGGTGACTCCTAGACTTGCAAAGGCAAAATGAGAGTTGATATAACGTATACGCTTTTCGAAATATATTGCGCCTTCATCCACTTGACTTGTGAACAACCTTTTCAAATTTCCGTGGTGGTTCCGGAATATGTATTTGTACTTTGCCTTTTTTGACAACAAAACCGGGTGACTCATAATGAAACCTCATTGCACCACAATATCTGCCGGTAGCCCGCACATGGCTCAACTTATGGCGTTGGGGTAGGTTCTGGTAGATGAAATCATATGGATCTATATTTGTCGGAATATTTCTGATTGCGCCATTTGGAGGCACGCGGAACGACTCATAATTATGACCTGCGTCCACGTTGTAGCAATCACTTTTAATTCAATATTGGAAACATATATTTATTTAGTCAATATTAAAAGCATATATTCGACATATATAGTACCTTGTGCACTGAATAATTCCCTCGTCATCGTGCAAGTCTGCATTGTTTATTCCATGGCCGCCATCCATGGCATGCTCATTAGCAGCAATAACTTCTTGCGGTGGTTCGAATATTGCACTGTCGAATTCATCTATATCAGGTTGGACGTTTACATGGATGGGGCCCGGACTTTGTAGTTGAAGTTCTGCAAAATATTTATCTCTACTATAAGTACAGAACCCTACGTCTCCATCATTAATTTATTTTGTTTTAAGAACCATTGACAACTCATATTAATGTGCTGACCTGACTCATTGGTAGCCGGCGTTGGACCAGTTATGGACGTGCGTGTGCCTCTATGTCGTGGCACAAAGGCATCATTCCCGTGCAAACCAATCTGAGGGATCGTCGGGGCCATCATTTTCCATTATTGTCGATAATCCACTTCCAAGAACCATAGCTTCACATATGAACATGAATTTAGGAACATGATATATTAGTAGAGATATATGAATGTATTTGTCACCTGTTGGCGCAGCTTGCCGGTAGTATGTTTTCATCAATGGCTAGACTGGCAAGAGGTGTCGTGCTGTTACTTTGCGATTCAATCTTCTTCCGTGCTCGATATTGAGCTCGATACTCACGGTCTCTCCTTCTAATGGCTTCTAACTGCTTGACGCTCATATCAGCCCTCCTCTTCCGTTGTTGCCCGCTCATTCCACCCATGGAAACACCTATAGACAATTATATTTTTTTAGTAGAGATAATAAATTGTTTCATCCACATATTATATACATGAAGTTACCTTCGGAGACGGATAGTGCACTGACTATTATGTTTGCAAAGTGCCATTGTCATCTTGTGTGTTTTCCGCATCCGTAGTTGGTTGTATATTCTCCTTATTATTCAATACACTTGATGAGCTTTCGCCTATCTCACCATGTGTTGTTCCTGCCCGTTATTGTGTCGACTCACCGGTGACTTTTTTTAAATAGCTCGGCAAATATATATACAAGTATAAATCATCATTTATACCGGATGTAGTCAAAGCAAAAGAAGTGCTATTGTTTTTCGATTCGGCCTTCTTTCTTGCCCGGTATCGGGCGTTGGTATTCACGTTGTTTCCTCCTCTCTTCCTCCCTTTGTTCTTCGCTCATTTCAGATCGCCGCATCCATTGCTGCCGGTTCCTTGCTGCAAGTCCGATTGCAAGTTCTGTTAGACGCTTGGACATGCAAAGGGAATGAATTATACTCCACCATATTGCTATATACGCAGCTTTAGAACGTACCTGTGAGATTGGTTATATCGCCTAGAGCATTTTGAGTATCTCTCGGCGTCGACATTGTGGTAGGATTGACGTTGGAATGTGATCTTGTGCAAAAGCTTTTTTCGTGATTATAGGAGATAGAAACAATGAAAGAACTTGCATGTAGAAGCTGGTGCTATTTCAGGTAAATAGGAACGGAACCTATCTGACTCGGTCACCCCAAGACCACCCAAGGCGAAGTTGTATTGAAATCAATCTAGAAAACCTGTACATATTTGAGATGAGCATCGACTGTACAAATAAATGATGCGTAGCAATCAGTCAAGGTAATCTAGCATTGATCGTTTACCAGAAAACCCGATCTGCGGTGCTGAGATGATGGGCATCGTCGTTGCCAGGGATGAGCAGCGCCGATCAGTGCCAGCGGTGGTCTGCATGGTAGATTTCAATTTTTTAAAAAAAGAAAAACTTACTGTGAACACTGAATTTATATGATTTGTGCACTGGTTTTAGAAACACATGACAATGATTTTCGATGTTTGGGAGTTTTTGGAATTTGTGGCTACCAGTGAGGTGCAATAGATTGATCGGTTGCACTGTGCAGGAAGAAGAAACATTGACTGCACCGTCGGCAACCACTAACCTAAAGTTGCTTTGCATGGCTCGTATGATTAACTGCACTGCACATGAAACGCCGACACCTGAATGGCGGAGTCTGGCCGCCGGATTCGTCGTCATAACGCGTACATGTGCGAGATATTGCTGCGCGGCGTCTGGCCGACGGAATCCATAACGCGTACCTGCTGCGCCGTCTGGCCGCCGGAGTCGTCGCGGACGATCGATCGTCCTGGAAGCCCCCGGAGTCGTCGCGGTCGTCGTCCTGGAAGGCCGAGGTCGCAAGATGTAGCAGTCCTTCCTCCTCGCCGCCGGCGAGGACGGTTTTAGATCGCCCGTCAATCTCGTGGCCGGAAGAGCCGCGTGGAGCCGCGTTTTTTTAATTTTTCATCGGTGTTCGATGGAGCCGGCGTTTTTTTTAATTTTTCATCGGTGTTCGATGGGTGCGTTCGATGGGTTCGAACGCTGGTTGCTAGTAGCGATGCCGCGATGCCGCGCGCCCGTGAGTGAGATGTCCGACCTGCATCAAACTTTCGATCCCACCCTTCAATCAGATGACGTTGTTTAGGTGGTCGTTGATTTCGTGCGAGCCCTCTAAGCGTGCCATTATAGTAGAGATGATTGTTTTTAGCTTGTTTAGAATGTATTAAAATTCAGTATGAAATCAAAGCTTACTTTTTAATCATGTACGGAGTATTGTATGCTAAAAAAACCTTTGATCTTCACTTGAGCATGTATGATAAAAAAATTATATGATAAAATACATATTTTCAACCATGGTTTTAGACGGTTTTTCTAAATTGTTGATCAACATTATTGTCTTAACAACTTAGCTGGAAAACTCAAGTTTAACATTCTACGAAGGATATTAGTTTCAATACTGCAAAATCTATGATGTTAGATATGATTAGTAAAATGGATGGTGCTTCATTTTATACATATATATTTTAAAGATTTGATATTGTCTAAGGCCACCTAATTATTCGTTTCATAGATACACAAAGATTTGACAAAAAAAACCGCCTCGTCAACCGGAGGTAACCATCCTTCATTGTAGTCAGAAGCCACCTTCTGCCATTTCAATTACCCCGCTCTAACTAGCTGTAGTTTAAATATATATTTATAGTAATAAAAAAATGTACTTGTATATAGGAATGTGTCCGCTCGGGTAGACCGTTCGGGGGGGCGGGGGGCGACCCCCCACCCCACCCCACCTCCCCTCCTCCGCGCCGTCGGGCGACCCCCTGGCGCTCTCCTTGCTCCCGTCCGACACCAACAACGGATCCGGCCTCCCGCGTCGCGCTCTTCGCGAGGGGCTGCCTCGACTTCCGCCCCCCAAGGGATGGCGGAGATCGGCGTCTCGCCCGCCGCCCGCGCTCCGCGGCCCGGTCGACGCCGGCCGGTATCCTCCACGACGCCTCAGGGGGCCCTCCCTCCACGCCGTCGCCGGGCGGACTCGCCCGGGCCGGGGGGCACGCCACTACCGGACACCCGCTAGCCGCCGAGTCCGACGCCGGCACCCGGCGGTTGGGGCTCTAGCGGAACCAGCCCACGGCGGCGCGGCCGTGGCGCCCTGCTTGACCGCGCCGGTGAGGTCACCACGACGGTGGCTTCTCCGCCAAGGTCCTCGGGCGACTATCGCCGGCGGTCGGGAACGTGTGTGCATCCGTTGGACTCCCGGCCGATCAAGGGCGGGCCGAGTTGCGCAGAGCCGCGCACACGCCGGCACCACTGCCCCGCCGGAGCTCCGCCGGCCGCCAAGCCCAAGCGACAAATGCGACGCTTCAGCGCGACGGTGTTGCCGCAAAAGATGGGCATTGCAACGCATCCCCGTACCGACCGACTTGATGCTGCTCGCCGGTGTTTGAGGCCTTTTTCGGGTCCACCGACGCCAACCAAGGAAGAGGCTATGCAGGTGCTCTTTGGTGATGGCCCGACCCGGTGGCCTGAATCGAATCTGGTCGGCCCGGAAGAGGAGGGGCAGTGAGGCACTCCTTATTTCCTCTTAGCCTGTCGTATATAGTTCCCCCCTGTAATCACAATCCCGTGTTGCCCGTGGGGCCGTCGTTAGGATTACTGATGATTTTTTTATTTTCCTGTTTGTATTTGTGTTTGTGTGCGTGTTGTAACTTAAAAACTCTCTTCGTCTTAATAAAATCCGTGCAATGCACGTTCAAGAAAAAAAAGTAATAGAAAAATGTAAAAAGGCAGTAAGCTGTTTTGCATTTGTGATTTTAACCCAACAGTAGCCCATTAGCAGTTTTGAGGTTCCGTCTGGACGGGCCCAGTTATTTGCGCCCCGTAGGAGGAGCCAGGTAAAGCCCACCGATCGATTCCTCTTGCTCTCTCTCTCGCACCAACGGACGGCTACGGTACAAGGCAACCGGCCCATCGGAACATTGGCATGGACGGCCCGTGAAAGGCGAGCCTGTCTCGTCGGTCGTCGTCCCTTTCGGCGTTTCCCTCGCCGCCTCCCCGCCGTGGCGCCGCCCCTCGCCTCGTCCACTGCCGCCGCCGCATCGATTGATCCCCAGACCACGCGGTAACTGGGACCCGTTTCCATGTCTGTCCCCTCCTTCTCGCTTACTCCCCTTTTTTGTTCCGTGGCTACGCTTCCGTCGGTTGCCGACTCCCTACACTTCTAGTCGAGCACTGGAATTTCTTCCTCTCCTGTCTGGTTAACAAGGGGAGTGTTGGTTGGGTTCCGCTCCGGTAACGCTTTGTAAGCTCCTGCCGTGATGACTTGTGTTTATAGCTGCGCATGCGTTGGATTCGATTGGAGTCTTCAAGTCGTCATCGAGTGCGTAGCAACCGGCGTTTGTGGATTGCGCCACTCGCATCAATTGATAAGGAATGATCCTCCTCTTTTGGTCCTTTCTGTATCAATCCTGCTGTGTTCAACTTTAGCTTGTTACGACTTGTGTTGCTGGATTCGGTGGCATTGATGAAAATTGCCACTGCACCTGGATCAATCGACTATGTGATTTGTTCAGATATTTTAGTTGCAATCCCGTGCTTATGCGGCGTTATTCGGGGTGTTACATATATGGGGAATTCTAAGTATATGGCACTCCTTATGTTTGTGTTTTAGAATATGTTACCCTATGTACCACCCCAAAACCCATGTCAGAATATGTTGAAAGCTTGTACAGAGGCATATCCAGATGAAACTTGAGTATTGATATTCCCTTGCAAAAAAAAAAGAAAAAGGAGAATGTGTTGCTATTGCGTGACTATCTGTCTATCTTACATGTGCTATTTGTGTTCTGAATAACTTTATATTTAGAGTTTCAGAATGGCACTGAAGTCTCAAGATCCTGAAATTGAATTGCATTGCTATTGTATGACTGTCCTACATGTTTGCTCCTGGAATCCTGGTTGACATTTATACGTACACAGTTTCAGAATGGCCGCTGAGGACTCAAAAGATATCCTGAAGAATGTGGACTGGATGACTGTGGGTGGCGCAGTGACGACTGAATCTAGCAGACCAATTGTTAAGAAGCGTCTCCCAAAAAGAAAATCAGACAAGTCCCTGACTGCTATTTTCTCCCTCGGCATTCTTGGCCTTCTGCACTGGCAATCTATGGTGCTGTATGTGCTGCTGGTGTTGGTGCAGGGATGCTTCTTGAGGTTTGGATAAACAAAAAGATCAAAGGTATATTCCTGCATTTCATAGCAGGAGCAAGATCAAACGCCCACTTGATTTTCGTCCTTAGGACTGTATCTGGGAAAGTTGATATGAGTTGTTCTCTTCTATTATAGGATTATGAGTTGAACTGCTGAATGCATTTCGTACTTCATTATGTACTCATACAATACTATTCTGTGCATCTTCTCACTCTTGTTCTTTGCTGCATCCAGAGGACAGTGGCATTATATGGGAGATGGATAAATGATGCACAGCATGCTTTGATGTGGTAAAACCTGCCTTGTCATTATGGACACAGGCACACAGCTAGTTCTGAAGATTTCTGACGGAAACTGACACAACTTTGGTTCTGTATCTGGATCTATTATGCATGATGGAAGAATGATGTTCCAAACCTTTCAGCCTCTTTAGTTGAATAAACTCAAATTATCCAAACAGTATATGAAACTGCTGTTCTGGTGGGTGCCATCGCATATGCACTGGTACGCATTACTTTGAACATTACGTGTTTGTGGTTTGTCTGATGGTTCAGTGGCATATTGTGGTTAAATTTGGTGAAGAGTGTCATTTTCTGTTGCGTTGATGACCTTTTAGGAACAGCAGTATATCAAAATACCGTGCATTCACATATATAACAGAAACTTTACTGATTATGTTGTCAAACACAGGGGTACAGTGCTGTCTCTGAGAAGCATAATGGGCACTTTTTTCTACATCTTCTATAAGATATTGGATCACTCCAAGTTGAGATAAAACCTTAAGATCAGATGTAGAGAACCTTGATGTATGCTCAACATTAGCTTACCCATAAAGAATTCCCACCATTAGCCCTTTACCCAGATTATTGCCTGTTTGAATTT
The DNA here is from genome assembly GCA_015847255.1 of Hyparrhenia diplandra. Taxonomy (NCBI): domain Eukaryota; kingdom Viridiplantae; phylum Streptophyta; class Magnoliopsida; order Poales; family Poaceae; genus Hyparrhenia; species Hyparrhenia diplandra. The sequence continues at coordinate 145,538 of JADLZK010012965.1, forward strand.
CCTCTTTTGTTTTTCTGACATTATACATTCAAACTTTAGGTCTCTGTTTTCATTTGGGAAAAAAAAACGGTCAACATTGCTGCTATATCATTTTGCTTGCTATTGATCTGGGTCATCTTTCTCGTGCACATACATGCCTTTAAGGCTTTAAGCATATAGACTTTGCATCGGCACCCTGTAAAGCCACACTCACTAGAAACATGGTCTCATTTCTTCCAACCATGCCTGTTGGGAAGCCAGGGTGCAGGGGCTATTAAACTAATCCAGGGGCCATTAATGTTGTAACCAGATTGGATTAGTGCAGTTAATGCAGAGATTGACTGGTCTAAACCTGCCACTACACCATTCTCTTGGATCTTCAGCTCTGCAAAGGAATGTGTCAGCAATTAATGCTGGCTGCTGACTTCGCGGTGTCATTCCCCACTCCCCGTGCACTCTTCCTTTTTTTTAGAATTGACGAGGGAGGGGAGAACAAAACCGCGCAGTCGTGCGTGCACTCTCCTTGGGCCATTGTCAACGGATTATACGAGCCTCTCACTAAAGGACAGTTAGCCAATATCTAATTGGTTGATTCATTCACCGCGGATTTAGTTTTTATTCCATCTGTGTGTGTTTGGCTGTGTGCCTATAAGATTTTGGTAAGATCTTTGATAATTAGGGAGGTGAAAAAAATCAAGCCGTCAAATTTTGCAGTGGAGTTGAATGTTACACTAAACATGTTTTGATAGGGATGTGTAAGAACTGATGGTGGTGTGTGATAGAGAGAAATTATGGTAAGATACAATTTACATCTTACTCGAGTGTCCAATCCATTTGTGCTGTGTTATGAGTTCTTCTTAGCACAATTAGTGTTAGCAGTGACGCCATACTCAACTATGTACATCTCTTTGTTTTGTTAGTTTTTTTTCCTTGCTGCCCCCAGGACCCCAGTGCACCTCCAATGTGCAATGAAAATGGGCAGCATCTAGTCAAATTTTACCACTCCTTTAATTTGTGAAAATTGGTAGTTAAACTTGTACTGGTCTGGGTCATTTTCCAACTGCTATGGTCTTCATCTCTTTACTTTTACAAGTTGCAGGGTCTTCTCAATCAGCCAGATCCTTTTTCACTTTATGGAAGAATCTGAGCGTGTTTTGCTACACAATGGCATAGGATCCTCTTCATTATTAATCAATATCATTTTACAAGATAACACCCATACATGACCCGTAGTGGGGGCATTAGAATAATCCCGGTGGTTAATGACTTTTCGTCGTTGGCATATTCCTGAAGTCTAATCCTGTCTCTGAATCTTTTTTTTTTTTTTTTGAATAGGTTGTCTCTGAATCTTCAATCTTGTGAGTTGCTACATAACTGCATTTAACTGTCGATCTGTTTCTCATTGGATGCCAAATACTTTTCTTCAAATACTTTTCTTCATCTGAGTCGTTTACCTTCCTCTGCACCGCACGAGCGCACAGAGGTGAGCACGTGCGGGTCATAACGCCTGGCTTCTTCAATGTACATGTCGCACGTGTGCAGCGCAGAACTAGATGAGGGCAAACTGCATGAAGCATGGCTCGGCTGTGAAGCCTGTGACTTCTATGGAGAGCGTGAATATAGAGACCAGTTTAGTTGTAGCTTCTAGGGGGCTGGATTTTGTTGTCTTGAACTTAGTCATATTACAGTGTTTTTCTCACATAACAAAACAGTATCAGCCGGCTCCGCAAAAAACATCAGCCGAACAGGAGCCGAACAAATGTCTTTTGAAAGATCCGACAAGCTGGCTTTGATTGACAATAAGAAGGGAGTAGCATACAACATTAACAACGCGAGAAGCGCCGACCCCTCCAACCCAACCTAGGTTGACTCAGGGGCTTAGCTACAAAACTGATTACTTACATACTAATGACAACAAATAGGGACCTAAAAGCCGAAGAGCTGCTGTTGCTCTAACTACACATTGAAATGTCAATATCCGTATAGAGTGTCTCGAACTCTGCTGAAATGTCACACTGAAATCGCTGAATGTTGTTTGAGGTGAAACATTTGGGACTACTAGTGAGCAAAAATGTATGGGATACATGGCTGCAACTTGTATGGTGTGATCTTCACCTCCTTTGAAAATAGTGTGGGGTTTATTTTCCAAGAAGGGAAATGTTTTTCTTGACATGCGCATGTGACCATACTTTGATGAAGAAGGGAGATGTTTTCTGGTAAGGTGTGGTTTCCAGTTCCACAGGAGAGTAAATAAAAATGTCTTTCCTAAGCTCAATCATATGTATGCCTTTCACTTGAGAGCATTTGCACCCTATATATTATGGAATGGAGTTATGGAAGTGTCACAAATCTGTAATACAATAGTTTTGTCTCAAAAAAAAAAAAAATAGCTTGTGTCAATTTTGGTTTTCCTAACAAAATACTCGTGCCATGGTGCTGCACGAACTAAGCTCATGTTGTTTTTTTTTTAAAGAAAACTAAATGTACGACTATTATAAAGCCGCCCAAAGCCGCGAGGAGATCTCCTCATCGTGTCTTTCTTTCTTCAATCAATCACCTCCGTTTACCTCGACAAGCGTCTTCAACGTAGGCCATGCAGCCGAGCGGCCGTGAGATGGCCGGCGGCGAGGGCGGGGGCGGCGGGGCGCAGCAGGCGGACGACTTCTTCGACCAGATGCTGTCGACGCTGCCCTCCGCGTGGGCTGACCTGGGCGCCGGTGGCAAGTCGCCCTGGGAACTCACCGCTGGCGCCGGCGCGGCCGACGACCCAGCCGCGCAGAGCCACTTCGGCGACGAGTCGGTGCTGCTCGCGTCCCGTCTCCGACAGCACCAGATCGGCGGTGGGGACGTCAAATCCTCCACCTCCCCGGTCATGCTGCAGCTCAGCGACCTGCACCGCCACGGCGGCGGCCTCGGGGGGGCGGCGAGGACGGCGGGTTCCCCCGCTGCCGCTGTTCACGGACCGGTCGTCCGCGCCGCCGGCACGGGGAGGACATGGAGGGCGGCTTCAAGTCGCCCAACTCCGCCGTAAGAATCGTCGCCGTCTTGCTGGGCTAGCTCAATTCTTCCTTGGTTTCTCGATCCTCGTGCTCACGTCGATCTTTCTTTCCCAATTAACCTTTTGACTATTTCATTGGCATGAATTCCGCTTGCGGCCGGGCGCGTGTCCAGGAGGTGATCACTCCAGCTTGTTCAATGGGTTTGGGATGCATGGCGCGGCCGCCGTGCAGCCACAATTTGGCCAGGTAAGATCACCAGTTCACCATCTAGCTAGAGAGCTAGCTATGTGCCATGAACAAGAACCCTTGTTTAATTTCATGTACGTACCTATGCTGTCCTGTCGCAGAGTGGATCAATGTCGCCGCAGAGCCAGCTGGCGGGAGGACCTGCGGCGAGCGGCGGCGCACCCCAGCTTCGTCGGCCGGCGGCGGCGGGGGGCGGCAGCCCCGCGGCAGCAGCGGCAGCGGGCGAGGAGAGGGCAGGCCACTGACCCCCACAGCATAGCGGAACGCGTATGACACATCATTCGCCACCTTTTTCCTTTCTTCTCTCTGAGAAAGCTGAATTAATTGTTCCCTTTTAACAAAAATGAACAACCAAATGCACGTACGTCACAACACATTGCAACGCTTTAACCTCAACATTCTCTGGGACTTGCCACAGGCTTGGAAATCAACTATACACAATTGTATTTGTTCGAAGAGATTTTTGTCTGAAATTGACATACAGTACTTTTTACCAGTCATTGTTCATTTAGTGATCAGAGTTTCAGCCAGAGCTGCACATAATTTTTTTCTCTCTCTCAACTCTTTTGCAATACATTTCGCATGCAGCTTCGAAGGGAGAGGATCGCGGAGCGGATGAAGTCGCTGCAGGAGCTGGTCCCGAACGCCAACAAGGTCGGTAACGTTCCCCTGATCTCCTTTAATTTCTCCTCGATCTCCCGCGTCGTCATCGTCGTCGTCTTGGCTGCTTTAGTTTGACCGGACCTCTTTATTTGGCGCGCAAATGTAGTAGTGTGCAAATGTGAAAGGTATGACCATTGACGCTGAAATATGGCGGGCGGTTGTGGTTTTGCAGACGGACAAGGCGTCGATGCTGGACGAGATCATCGATTACGTCAAGTTCCTGCAGCTCCAAGTCAAGGTGATGCTGCTACTTCTCAACATTGACAAGTGGTGGTTTATTAGCCACCATTGGTCTTTTTGATCTGATCCCTCAGTGCCAGTGCTGACTTGGCGCATTGCATTGCAGGTTCTCAGCATGAGCCGGCTGGGCGGAGCCGCCGGCATGGCGCCCTCTGGTTGCAAGCATGGCTAATTCATCAGAGGTAACCAGCATTTGACACTCGATCATCAGACCTAACCGCTGCTGTGCTAACTAATAATCTGTCTGTCAGTAGTTCAACTGAATTCTGAGAATTAAGCATCCAACGCGCACGTGCAGGGGCAACAGCAATGGAAGCAACAACAGCGGTGGAAAAGGCGGTGCTAGCGCTACCACCAAGAGCGACAACGGCAACGGCAACGGCAGTGGTGTGCGGGTGGCGGAGAATCAGGTGGCCAAGATGATGGAGGAGGACATGGGCACGGCCATGCAGTACCTGCAGGGCAAGGGCCTGTGCCTCATGCCCATCTCGCTGGCCTCCGCCATCTCTTCCGCCACCTCGTCCGCGTCGCTCCTCTCCCGCCCGCCGCCGTCGCCCGCCACGCCGCACCCGCAGCCGCCAGCGGTGGCCAGATGCAACACGACTCCAACGGCGGCGGCGCTGCCGCGGGGACGACGACGTCGTCAGGAGCCGCCAAGGACGGCGGCGGGAAGCAGTGACGTAGGCATGCAGTGTAGCTTGCCTGCCTGAGCGACAACTGTACCAAAGAAAGGTCGTGTATATCCAAAAGAAAAAAAAACATGGAGATTGGTGAAGCAGCATCCTGCAAGGCAATTGTATCATATCATGCTTATGCATACTACATTTGTTTAATTTTCTGCCGGTTTCTCTCTTGACAGAGGAAATCTCATATATATATATATATTATATACTACACAGTGTACACACCGTCTTCTTTTTCCCCGAAGAGGTAGCAAAAGTTTTGCCGCATTTTTTATTAGACGAAAAAAGGAAAAATTACAAAGTTTTAAATGCCCCTTAATTACAAACACTCCTTGCCACACCCCTCTAAACTACTGAAAACTTTATAAATACAAAAACCGCTAAGCTACTTGGAAAAAGATGCCGTCTATCCTCCCTCTCCTGGTTGCATGGCTAGACGGTACTGCATGATCTCCCTCCCTGTAAATGCCGGCCCTGTTGAAAGGTCCTCCGGTTTCTTTCCTTCCAAATACTCCATTAAAAATATATGAAGATTCCATCCACCTCTCTTCTTTGACTGGTATCTATTTTCCTTCGTCATCTCCACCAATATGCGTGTAAGGATCCATTCACGTTAATAGAACTGACACCGTCTTAATTTGAGGCTTTTGACCTTTATATATACTTGGTGCACCGTACCATATTATGTATAATGTGTTATGTGCAACACATCGACTAACACACCAGATCGACCATGTGCTGGGGACATCATGGTATCTTTCCCTCTTAAAATTAACGTAGGAGTACAACAGCGTTAATGATTGTGTGGTGCCGGTAATTACGCTGTCCAAAGTCTCCAACAATGATGGGTCCGTCCGTCGATATGATCTGCACGATGATGAAGCGATGTGCAGTCTACTAATAAGGTCAGCCGGCCCGTGAGGTCGGCAGAGAGGATAAGCCTCATAGGGAGGAGTAGGGCTTTTTTGCACCTGTTTTTCAAGATGGATCGATGATCTGCATTCTGCAGCGCTGTTTGGTGATGACACGGGCAACAGACTCGGTTTCTCGGCTTCAGTCGCTGGACGGTGGTCGGCTGCAACACAACAAACAATGAGTAACTTAATTTTACACCTAGTGCATATGCACCCATGCTCGACCAGACGGATACCTTAAAGCACACCGATAGTGTAGCTGTGCGGCAAGATGTATCATCACGTGATCCAGTGGTTCATCACAAGTATCCGTGGTCCGGTGTGGGTGCATGTTCACCTAGGTGCAAAAAAAACCGCTTCAACAAACAATCGCATCACATCACATCTCCGCGATCGTCGTGTGCTCTCCAACCGAAACCGTGTCTATTTACATACATACGGAGTACATCACTCCCAACAAAGCCCTGGGGCTCCTCCAGCAGAAACGCCCTCCACGTCACCCTAAATTCTTTGAACCGTTCGATCTGACAGGCCACCTCACCTGCCCTGCCATGTCTCACCATTGCCCACACACACAAGTAAACTTTAAAAGGAGGTGAATTACTTGTGGATCATACCAACTAGGGAATTTGTTCTATTTTCATCCCAATTCAGAATGAATTGGATACTATATATCCCAAGTCCCAACCCTATTCACCAAAAGGAAACCCAAACATTGCATTGCACCTCAAGGTCCAAGGCCTTGTAAAAAAAAATTTGCCTTCAGAGGTCAGGTTTCTGGATAAAGTTCCATCTGACAGTACACCTCACCTGCCAGCCTTGCCAGCATGTCTCTGTCAGGGCACTAACACCTCATTTAAAATGATGCTTCCATTTTCAATGTTAATGGTGTGAGGTTAAGTAGGCAGGGTAGGCACTTTTGTCTTTCGTTGTATTGTTGTCCTTGAGAAATAATGAAGTAGACCTAATTCCAAAATTTGTTCAATCACTGAAGCAATACTACTAATATGTCCAGCAGAGTAGATCAGTCAGGGCTGAAAAGAAATCTATCTCAATGCGGCAACATTGCCAAAATGTCTTCTTTGTGTTGCATGCAGTAGTACACCAAAATTGCAAGAACAATGACTAACTCAGGAACTCTCATCTTAATGTCACCTTGCATCAGTTATAAATGGCACTGGTTGTCAGTCTTAGCTATTACAGAATCCAGAATCCAAATATTTCTCCTTCAGATTAAATTCTCTTGAAACAAGACAAAATCATTAAAATACCATCCAAGAAAGGAACTCACTGCTTCTCTTGGCAGCCACTGCTCCTATTCTATAGCAAGAAACAAGAAAAAGCATGGAGAAAAGCAGAGAGCCCATCAGTAGCGCAAAACCAATATTCAAGTGGGAAGAGAGAATTTAATGGTCATTTACTTACCTGATGGTAAGATCCATAATTGATGTTTTAGTATCAGTTTCTGTGAGAACAGATGCCATGTCAGGCCACCTTAGAAGACTCTTAAATGCCCATCCTACAAAAAAAGAATAGAAAGAAACGAGAATGTTAATAACCTTAAGATTTCAGTACCAAACAGAAGCTCCAAGAGAAACAAGAAAAAATCACATAACGAACCATGACAAAAATCTCAAAAAAGCAAATGCAAACCACTGGAAATTAATAATCTATTTAAATGGAGGCAAACCAGATTTTGCCTTGTTAGAATGTAGAAGCAAGATTACATATCAGTGCTCAAAAAGATTGTTCTCCCAGTAGAAAAACAACTATTAATAATAGATAAAACTTATCGAAACTGATAAGCGGATCTTTGCTTTTAATGACAAATTCAGCTGATGGCGCAAGGATGTATAATAAAAAGTGCATCTCAAGAACTACTTAATGTTATTTGGTATCTCCACAAGTTAAAAGATATAAAATGAAACAATTTTATTCAAAAACTGCATTGGTTGTACTTTCTAGCAAAAAGACTTCTTGCACCATGTTGACCATGAAACAAGAATCCCTTTGACCAAAATAAACAATATACACCCAATCTTTTTTCAGATACCTGAACTCACTATCAGAATCCCCCATACATGCTTGCTACACAATTAAGTTGCCAAACAAGCTAATTGTTGGGCTACATTAATTGGTACCAAAAAATTCTGCTTATGATTACCATAGTCTGTAGTATTGCATGATGCCATGAAGGACATAATTTTAGTACACCTAAAAGTTAACAAGCTAACATATCTTTTCTAGTTTTTTTCGATTTATGATGTCAAAATCAGAAGAACAAATAAAGTTGAAAAAGTTAGAAACTTAGAATGCATTCCAAACTAGGTACTCGAAGTGCCTATAGTTATCCCCTTTAGAAAAAAGTCAAATAGGAAAAAAAAAAAAAGAAGCGAACTAAACCTACCAACAAGAGTTACAAAAAAGTAAAATGAAATGGAAAAAGGTACACAATGTTAACTTTGCTCACCACCAATGGCAAGTATTGAACCTTCGCACTGAAGGATACCGACAATTGCTGGCCAACATCTTTCAACTCCGCTAAAGCTTCCTGGTCTGGCTCCAAAGCCAGGTTCTGTGGTCCCCTCTTCTTCCTGTGATTCCCATTGATACAACCTACATGAGTGTTTTTTTTTATAGTTAAAAATTACAAAAAGCAAATTTTTCAACCAAGTTTTAATTATTTCGTGTTCACATGAATAAAACACAAGAAATCATTATCTTTTTGTAGAATATAAGATTATAGTGAAGCATATAAGGTACATTCTGTACTTGCTACTTTCTGAACCACAAAGACACAAACTAACAACTAAAGAAAGTCCAAAGTATACTTCATGTTAGACCATGAAACCAGATGGTAAGGGATTTAATTTAGTTACTTACTAAGGAAATAGGAAATAATAAAGCATACCTAAAATACCAACTTTTTACTACTAGCAAGAATCAACAGTACACAAGCTATCTTCTTGAATAATCTGGTTAGGGCTATGTACAAGGCAATTCACAAATACCTCCACTTCAAGCTATGGCACTTATTCCTAGGCAAGATTCGACATTAGATTTTATCTTCCGGTAGGGAGTAGTCTATATTGAATACCACCCATTAGGCCATTATCTAGACTCAACAGTGAAGGGAACAAATGTATCACATTCGGATCATTTGTGCAGTTCAGAATTCAATACCAACCAATACATTAGCCAGGCTACAGGAGCAAACACAATGCAGGGTACAAAAACACATCTATACTAACAACTAAGAACGCCCACGTATGCTCTATGTTAGACTGCAAAATTAGATGGTGGGGGATTTAATTACTAAGGAAACAGGAAATAACCAAGCATGCCCAAAAATACCACCTTTTAGCATGGCACCTTGAGATTAATTTCAATACTAAAATCATTGATATGTGCCACCATGCCATACAAAAATTTCAGAAAGTACAACCTGAAGCATTTTAGAAACAAACATCTGCTGGAAATTTTTTTCACTCTACAACATTTACCACAGATTAAAACCTCAAGCACTTCATAGCATAACCTCATGCATCACATACTCCAGAAAAAAAATAAGTAGCATCTGAAATAGCTTGAACAATGAACAGTGAACACACCATTGAAATAAGAAAGAAGAGTGAACAGGTACCTTGGAACCCAATCCCAGGACATGAGAAATCAGAGGAGAGGAGACGTGAGGCCTACATGGATGAGCGAGAAGAGAACGGACCTGAGCGGGGCTGGCAGGTAGGGTTTCCTGTAGCAAAAGAGAGTTAGGGTTTCCAGCGAGTAAAAAGGACAGGAGGAGCAAGAGAAAGAGGTTGTCTTCACCTGGGCTGCTGGCACCGGGAGACCGGCTGGCCGACCGTGCCTGAGCCGCCTCCGGAAACGACGCCATCGCCGGCTCATGCCCGGCTGCCCTGAGGGAAGGGAGAGATGGAGAGGACGAGGTGGAGGAGGGACGCTGGCAACGCCCGCCGGTAGAGGAGCAGGGTCGCCGCTGACGACACGCCTTCCCCCCTGTCCAGCTCGTAGAGAAGGGTGCAAGAGGGAGATGGAGAGAGCGAGAAGTTTTTTTTATTTTATTTTTTTTTTCGACGGGAGGTGGCCTTCGCCGACGTGGGACCAATCCGTGATTTCAGGCGACGTGGCCTGAACGGCTACCGGGACGCAATGGGGGGGCAGATTTGTCCCGTTAGAAACGCAGGAAGTGCCATAACAACCTATCAAACGGTTAGAACTAACCTGAACTTTTCATATGACAAATTACCCCTAAAGTAGTTTTGAAAATCAAAAAGTCATAACGCCGCCAATAAAAGATAACAACACAAAATGAGTAAATCTAATGCTAATGAACATTAAAATGGTATACTTTTAATCATTCATGACAATACGCAAAAAAAATAAGTACAAAAGGATCACCTCCAAAAAATCGCTCTTGGCATACCATATTATATGTTCCAAGTGGATCTACTCATTTGGATTATAACACAATTTTATTTCCCATTTTATGATTTTTTCTATGATTTTTCAAAAACTTCTTTATTGGCATTGGACTGGGGAAAAGTTCAGCAGATTTGAAGTGCTTGATAGGTGAAGGGGTTATGAATCCACCTCCCATTCTGGGGGTGTGATTTAGACTTTTTCCTGTCCCGTTAGAAACGCAGGAAGTGCTGTTGGGTAGAACAATGAAGCATAGAATTGCACACATCATTCATTGATGAATTTAACGCTGCTCTAACAGCCAAAATATGATCAGTGTCGCCAATTCCTCCATAACACTTCCTCAGCACGACAACCTTAAACTTCGGTCCCATTCATGATTGGCAATCTTGTCAGTACTCCTCAAACTCCTTATGCAATCGCTCTTGGCATGACATCACCCCTTCCCTTGAAGCGACGACATGAGGATGTGGCCGAAACTGACTCCACGGAGTGAATATGGACTGGTACTTCCTTGTTGGCTCGAGGCCGGTGATGGGCAGCAGCCTTGACTTCCTCTCCTGAAGCAGCTCACCCGTCTTTCCCATTCTCCAACTGGATGGGGGATCCTGTCACGCAGGCCCCGCCCGCAACAGTAGCGTTTTGGCCCACTGGAGGCCAACCCCTCGACGAGCGCCTTTGTCCTTCACAGGTTCCCCTCTCCTGTCCGGCGACGGCAGGCGCGGCAAGGGCTCCCCGGAGTCCCATTGATTGGCATCTTGTCCGCCTCCTCAAACTTCTTTTATGGCAGGCATGGCGCGGGAAGTCGGGACCTCCTTGAGGGCCTTCACGCCACGGAGCGCGCCGGACCCACGGAGCTGGACGGAACCGGTACGGCCGGGCGCCGAGGCCGGTGACGGGGCAGGAAGGGAGGTCAGTCGGGGAGCCGAGGCCACTTTAGAAGGAGCGGGAGGGGGATCATGTCACGCAGGACCCGGAGGTGGGACAAACGCCTTGGGTACCGCGGGGAAGCGCCAGGTCGACCAGGCGGAGCACCTTGGCCTCGCGGCGCCTGAGGCGGTGCGTGGCGCCGGCCATGGCGGGCAAGGGTTCCGGTGAGGCTGAGCGGATGAAGCGCGAGAGGCGCGACGAGGTCGGTCCGCCTCGGACGGAAGACGAGCAGGGGGGAGGTGAACAAAACCGATGGTCGGATGGCGTGTGGACGCCAAATGTGCCGGTGGCGTCCGTCTTGTCGTGCGTTGTGCTGGAAGCGCGGATTAGTTGTTTACATTTATTTTTGAGAAGGAATCAAAGATTTCCGTTAACCAGAGACTCTAGGAAGATCCCCAGAGACCAGGTTAGCAACGGTGAGGTAGTACGACGAGGAATTTTCCGAAGGGAGCGAGGAGGTCGGAGACAAAGGAGGTTGGACGCGACGGTGAGGTACTGCGGGACAAGCGCCAGGTCGTCCATTGGTGGAAAAGAACGTTTCATGATGAATTTGAGGCGGGTGCGTGGAGCCGGCCATCCGGGCTGGCCCAGGTTCCGGTGAGGCTGACAATATCGGGGGCAGAGGAAGGAAGAACGATTCTAATCATTCGGACGGAAGACCTCGGGGAAACTTTGAACAAACCGATGGTCGATGGCGGTGTGGACGCCAAATGTGCCAGTCACATCCTCCCTCCGAAAATTCGTGCTATCTCTTCGCTGATTAGTTGTTTATTAGTATGTGAGATTGGAGTTGTGTTACGGTGTCACGATGCCGTTCTGATTTATAGAGATCCGTATGTAATCTTTGCCACAAAGTGTTAATCAAAGTCCATATAAAGAGCATCTCCAAGAGATGATCTAAATGGAATTTTTTGCAAAGCTAAATTTAGCTATTATTGGGAAAACCCTCCAACGCCATTATGCATGTGACTCTTAAATGGATAGCTCGGCCATGGCTAGAATTCCGCTATCCAAATATAGATACTCTGTGTGGCTCGCCAATCGGGCGCTCCCAAGCAAACACGATCACGCCCCATGCATCGTGAATCCCTCCGCCACTGACCTTGCGACACGTGGCAAAAATCTAAATATAGAGTCTCAATTTAGACATGTCGTTGGAATAGACTATTTTTTAAAAAGAGAGATTCATTTTTACAAAATAGCATAATCACTAAATTTAGATAATCCTTTTGGCTAATCATTTGGAGATCTTTCTAATCTTTTTTTATGTATTGCTCAACAACGTTAACGAATATTTAATACTGTGTCCATGACATTATCGCTACACACTGAGTAGTCCACACTTAACCGTCTCCAGAATGAAGTTACAGATAACGAGGGCATTTACATGTCACACGAGTTCTAGGACATCAGATATTGACAAAGTATTCTTTTTGATGATTCTTCGAGTTCATTATTGCATTCTTGAGCATCACTAATGCGATCAGTACTCAGTATCCAACACAGTCCTTTTTCCTGCACAAGAAAGGGTGGATGCAACAATGACCACCAAGCTGGACGTCACCAACAACACAACTTTCTTTTTGGTTTTGGTCAAAAAAAAAAAAAAAAAAAAAAAAAAACTTTCTGGTTTGGTGATATACCTGCGCTGGGTGTGCCCCAGTTAGCAGCATAAACATGGCTGCCTGAGACGCCTCCAACACTGCCACCACCTTTCCTTTGTAATGCCATGGAAAAACTCAGCACCTCATGCCATTTAGTGACACACAGTTTGCGATCATCTCCCAGGTCCAGCCCATCCTGCTCTAATGCTGCGACTAAGTCAGTGTAGCTATTGAAAATCACAAAGGCTTTCCTGCAAGATTGACCACCAAATATAATAAAACAGTACCATGAAAAGTACATGCAGAGAAATCTAGTATCAATGAAATGAAAAAGGTTGGTCAACTTTGTTACCCCTGTGCTTGCCATCCATCTGGATTCTTTGGGGGTGATATTCGTTCACCATTCAGACGGAAATGAGATCTAAGCATACTTCTGATCTGCAGTGGGCGTAGAATCAGTGAGCCCCGGTGGAATGACAGCACAAAGGGAGGCTGATCAGGGGTCCCTTTGTGCACAGAGATGCAAGATTAGTTACCTGTCTGATACTGAGAGATGTATCGAAGCCCCCAACACAGCCGGTGCGACGTACTCTACTAGGGAGTAGCTCCATAACAGGTAGAACACCTCTGAGAAATAAAATTAATCAGGAAAATTGAGCCGATGAGTTATTATAACAGAGAGCATTCATGGGAGTTTACCTGTTAAGATCATAACTGTTCTTATCATACCATGCAAATTTGAGTGGACGGCCCATCAGACAACATCCGGTAAACCAAAGTGCCTACAAGCATATTAAAAAAAAATTACAACACCTCTAGAGAAAAAGAAACAACAGAATGATTATTGTAACGACCACAAACAAAGAAAATAGTTCATGAGACCAAAGTGGTATGTTATTGATAGATAAACTTCAGAAATATTGGTGTAACAAACATAAACAAGGTTAATGAATTGGAAACATTTATTTACCATCTCAGCAACAACTGATGTAGCAAAGTGCACAACTGCACACCGTTTCGTACTACTGAAAGAAATCTTAAGAACCCCGCTAATCTCCTTAAAAGATCCCTCCTGTACAAGTAACAGAGTAGTAAAGGTTAATAACGAAGATTTAAGTCCAATCTTCTGAAATTAAGCTGTAAGATATTTGTGCTTTGCATATAAGCTACACTTGATAGTAGTCAACATGTAGGGCCATGTCCCAACAAACAACTGTGGTCATTTGATTAGCTTGCGGACCTTTGGGCTGCTTCACACAATATCAAGAGATGACAATAATTAATGGATCTTAAGGTACAAGAAACATGTAGGTAAGTAGGTTACTCTGTACACTTTGTTGTCTGACATAACCTTTACACATTGCATTGGTAACCGTGTCTAGTCCTACAATTGCGTTCTTTACCGGGACGGAGGGAGTATGTTATTGGCTACAAACAGGGCCAAATCATCAGAGAGAGAGAGTTAATACACATATGATAGTTGATATTTAAAAGAATAGCCATCTAATCTTCAAGTAGTTAATCTGCACGTACAACATGATTTCACAGATCAGAAACATAAGAGCAGCTGCTGTTTCAGTACAAGGAAGTTATACAAAAGTGAGAATAAATGCTAATCGAATGCAGGCTGAAATGCATATGGTTCGACCAAGGAATAACCCAGTGATCCAAGGTGTGCACAGCACCAAACACACTTAGTTCCTATTGAAGGCATCAATTTTAGTGGGTGATTAAGATTGGTTCGCTAAAGAAGTTTGTTTATCTGAAGCACCTACTCCAATGCAGTCTCTGAGCACTACAGATAAGCGAGGGCTTGAATTGTTTTTGTAGACAGTGCAAAAGAGCCACCAGATTGCTATGATGCAATACTTGTCAACAAGGCGCTAGATTCTATTAGTGTAATCGAGTAGTAAATAATGGTCTGAACAACAGCCAATTTGTAAATGGTGTTAGCAATGGCGCTATGCTTTGGATTGGTCGGCAGCTTGGCACGTATTACTACACTAAACTGAACGAGATTAGCTGTTACAGTACAGACTCTTCTGCACAATCAATCAATACTGGAACAGAAGAAGAAACACTAATTTGATTTGTTGTACCAATACCCAAAATTACTCGCCAAAATCACCTAGTTACAGTCTATTCGGAAGAATGAAGCGACGACAGGCACCTTTAGGACATCGGAAACAGAGAACAACATTGTACGCTGACGGAAGAAAACTTACGCGTTTCAAGCACAAAGTTTTCACCATATCAAATTGGACAATACAACTTGATCCGATTTAGTTTCAACACATGTCAAATTGGACAAGAGGAATGGCTCAAATTTCCTTGTCTACTTGTAGGCAAAACAAGTAAATTTCCGGAATTACCTTTGGCGCCTTCCTCCTTGGGCCAGCAATGGGTTTCCTCCAGGAGGGTGGGAGACGATCCTTCGGAACCTTGCCGAATTTCCTCTTCATCCTCGCCACCCCGATCGAAACCCTAGGTTATGGCTCTGGAGGATTTGGGGAAGATGAGACGAGTCTGCGGGGGTCTGGTTGGTTATGCTAGCTATTTTGATATGAATACGGGAAGTAATTTTCTTAGTTGCTTGTCATCAAAAAAAAAAAAATAAAAAAGAAGCAGCATGAAGACAGAAGTGCTACAAAAGTGGCCCATTAGCAAATGCCAGCCCAGTTTCCATGTAAGCCTGACCCACCCACCGCCCTACGGCCGCCGCCGCACGCCGCTACTCCGATGTCGACCTCCCGAATCGGATCGGCTGACTTCAGGCCAAGCAACGTATGGCTGCAGTCACGGAGATCCGTCCGTCCGTTCACATCCAACGGCAAGACAGCAGGAGACCAATCAGGCCATGCTAGTAGTACAGCCCATCGAAGCCCACCAGTCCACCAGGGAATTCCATCCACTGGAGCACACGAAACAGACCTACACACGGTTCCGGCCAGCGCCGCCGTCGCCCTTCGCCGAAGCACCCGCCTGCCGCCCGTCGCCGGAGCACCCGCCCGCCGCCCGTCGCCGAAGCCCCTTCCCGTCGCCGGAGCACCCGCCCCCGCCGCCCGTCGCCGAAACCCCTCCCGTCGCCGGAGCACCCGCCCGCCGCGCCGGAACCCCTGCCCCGCGCCGAAGCCCGCCGCCGCGACGTGCCCGCCCCGCCGAAGGACATGCAGCCCGCCGGAGCACCCGCCTGACGTGCCGGAGCCCCTGCCCCGCACTGAAGCCCCTGCCCCGCCATGGAGCTCCTGCAGCACGCCGGTGTCCCTGTCCCCGCCGAGGATCACTGTCACGAGTTCACCTTCAGCACGCTGCTAGCAGAACCATTTTACAGACTAGGACATTGTGCTTGCATTGTATTATGTCAACTGTGCAGGTGCTAGATTGAGCTGGAATTAGGAAGCAATGTGTTTGTGTGCCTGTATGTTCCTAAAAATTGAGCTGGAATTAGGAAGAACATGCAGATTGTCATCAGACTGTAATATGGAAGTGATCAGACTATCAGTTTCTTTTTAGGAAGCAATGTGTATGTATGTGTGTGTTTTCAGTATCGAAATGGATACATGTATCATTTTAATTGAATGAATGACTTGTTCCAAGAATTGTTCCCAGAACAAATGTACCATATATATGCCATTGAGGCCATCACAAGTCAAGGCAATAAAGAGTGTAACAGAAATATATTTTTGCTCAAATATAGAAAAGGCATTGCATAAAGATGTCCTTCTACTACTGCTTTAGTATCAAGTGCATGTGAAGCTGCACAAAATGTATGTCCTGGCTGAACTTTTACAGTTCACCAATAAAACCAAAAGCTGAACTTTACAATTCACCCATAAAACTATATATTATGCTACAATATAGAGATATCCTTGCACTATATATTATGCTAAAATATAGAGATCCTTGTACTACTGCTTGTAGTATCAAGTGCATATGAAGCTGCACAAAATGGATCCTGGCTGTTCTTTACAATTCACCAGCAGACCAAAAGCTCCAGAAAAACCACCCCTCTTATCAGAAATCGGCATTAAGATCACAAGTGCTTTCTCTCTACAGAATAAAAGAACACGCATTAAGATCACAAGTGCTTTCTCTCTACAGCGCAAAAAGGTGTATCATACCTTTTCTTTTCCATGTTATATCTGATGTACGCAACAGTTCTTCTCAATCTTCCATCTCAAACATGCACATTTTTTCCTTCAATCAAACCCAAAACAATCGGAAAAGTTATTAGGGAGGACAAAAGCAACCAGATCAGAGTATGCAGGATCAGAATATGCAGCACCAGATCAGAGCACGCATGAACCAGAGGAGGATCGGCTCGGCACCTGAGCACAGAGGAGGACGATCGGCACCTGAGCACGAAGGACGACGAGACGATCGCCTACAGCTGAGCACGCAGGCCCTTACGCTTGCTGCTCGCACCAAAACATGAACAGTTCTCGTAACCTCCCGCCAAAGAATCCAAACGCCGCGCCAAAAACAGTCAGCGATCGAGCTCGTTGTTTCTGTAAACGGGCCGTCTCGTCATGGGCCGATAACTGGCTAGCTGAGAGCGTAGTGGTGGTCTCTAGCTTGTGGGCGTTGGATGGGGAGCGGACGTTCTGATTTGGCCGACTGCAGCCACACGTCGCACATGGTGAAGTCAGCCGATCCGATTCCCGCGCCGGCGCGTGGATCTGCTCCTGACCTCCCCGCTGCCTCCGCTCTCTCTGTAGTGGAGTAGTACACCGCCGCCTGACCTGTTCATCAGCCATCGTCGCTCCACTGCCGCAGCCCGCCCGGCCACCGGCCTGATTCCATTGATTCCTGGCCTGCTTGCCCATCCGTCGGTCGGCCATCGATCTGATTCCATTGATTCCCCGCCTGCTTGCTCATCCGTCGGTCGGCTGACCATGGAGGAGTCCATGGAGAAGAAGAAGGCGAAGCAAACGCCGCCGCCACCGAGCCCAACCGGCGGAGACGATCGTATCAGCGTCTTGGACGACGACGACCCAGCGAGCTCATCCTCAGGTTGGCGCGCCTCGATGTGAGGGAGCTGGTGCGCACGAGTGTGCTGTCCAAGCGGTGGCGCGGCCTCTGGAAGCGCTCTCCGTCCTTAACTTCTTCGGGTGGCCGTACCTCGAGTCGGCCGGCGACGTCCGACGGTACATCGCCGTCGTCAACGACGTGCTGGAGCAGCGGGCGGGTGTGACATCGGAGGCCCGCGTCGATGAATTGAAGATCCCGCTCTTGTTCGATGGGACCTCTATGACTATGCGTGCCCGAAAAGCGGCAGATCTGGACGCCGGCCATGAGCAGCGGCCATGAAAGCAGCGGAGGCGTGGATTCGGTACGCCGTGCATCACCAAGTGAAGGCCTTCCAGTTGGACCTTCACATGTGGCCAGTCTATAAGGTGCCTGTAATGGATCTCGATGAGCTTCTTCCTAGCTCCCCAAAGCTGGAGTGTTTGCATTTGGGGATAGGCAACACACAAGCTCGACTCCCACGCACCCGCGGTGTTCACATCACTCAAGGACCTCACGCTCGAAATCGATGAGTTAGCCGAGGGCAGTGGTCACCTTCTTGCTCGCCTCTTGTCATCGGTTTGCTGCCCAAGCTTGCAGAAGCTGCACATGGCGATGCTCAACTTCTGGAGTGCTGGGACCGAGTTGGTGCTTGATGCCGGCGAGCTCTTGAGCTGTCCATGGAGCTTGTCTCTGATATGGAGTTGCTGGAACTGAGGACCCCGAAGCTCCTATATCTTAAGATCAAGCACTGCAATCGTCTCGATTCACTCAGGATTTCGGCCCTGAGGCTCAAGGAGATTACATATTTCAGTAACACAGCCTTGATCCAAGGCCGTTTACCATGCGTGCAGCGCTTAAATATTGACTTGTTCACCTTCACCTTCACCACAATTGAAGAGGGGGACAACGAGGAAGACCGAAGTCACAGTAGTATCCGTCTCCTGAAACTCTGTAGCTCATCAGTCAGATGCCTTCTTGTGCATATTTACGTTCCACCGGTATGTATATGTATATATCTTGTTTCTTGTGAGACCATGGCATTATATGCTATTTGTTTCACACTCTTTTGATTTGTTGGCTTTGGATCTGATTTTTGTTTCTGACCCTTGATTTGATTTTTAGGAACAAGAGCGGAAAGTTGACTTGATCAAAGATAACATACCACAGCTTCCTAACGTCACATCTTTGTTGGTTAGCATTAGTGTTACTTGTGAGCGCCATTCCTTTGGAGATGGCGTCGCAGGTCTCCTCACGAGATTTAAAAATCTCAAATATCTCAGTCTACTGCTAGACGATTCGCCAAATATCAGCCTTAAGGAGGTGAGTAACAAACATTAATCTAACTCCAAATTAAAGAAACATGTGGCCTTGTATATTAGTTTTATCTAGTGTTTAAACCCTGATCTTCATGCTGCAACAAGGATGAATATTACTCAAAAGATGATGATGTAGACTCAGCATTCTCCTGCAATCATCCAGATCACTGGGAATTAAGCGACATCAAATTAGCTAAGCTCCGTGAAGCCGATTTTAGGGGAATGACAGGAACTGGCTGCGAATGCCATAGATCTTCAAAGTGTGACCGTAAGCTTCAACTTGTGTTTCATTGAACAAGAAGTACAAGACAGCAGGATGCATTATTTTCTTCATTCGTTGCTTGGAGATGGAACGTGGACTACATGCGAGGATATGAGGATTTAGATAATAAGCCGTACAAGTGTAGTAAGTTGTATAAGTGGACGCCTTCTCCATGAATTGAGAGATTATCCTTAGTATCTAGTAGTAGGTCTGTTTCCTTGGTTGGTTTCTTCAACTCACTTGCTGGAATTGTGTATAAACAGTTCTCTGCTTGCAGTATAATCAAGAGCACCTCTCAGACTCTCACAAACACTCTAGGATATTGACAACTATCGGCTGAAGGCTGAGGCTAAACCTGGTAGAGTCAGAATTAAGATTTTTTGTTATTATTATTTATATATACAATAAAAGTTAACCTTTATATTTATATACAATAAAAGTTACCCTTATATTGTATCTTGTCCAATGTTTTTTTTTTTTTGAGAAAAGCCCTTGGGCAGCTTTATTGATCAAATATAGTTACATATTTGTGAATGTTTGCTCGAGTAGCAAAACGACTTTTCGTCGCAGACACTTAGGTGAACATGTTGTCTCACTCCTTTCACAGTTTCACTTGCTCGTGACCCGTGATATATACCATTTTTTTAGTTTTCGTATATAAAGTTGGCAGCCGAATGAAATTGTTTTGATCACTGTATCCCGTTTAGTTTTGTTTAGCTGTTTGGAGAAAGTGTATAATTTAATGGGCCGCGATAAATAAGAAACTTCATGTTTTTAGTTTTCGTATATAAAGCTGGCCGCTGAATGAAATTGTTTTGATCACTGTTTCCCGCTGTAGGCTTTAGCTTTATTTGGAGAAAGTGTATATTCTCTGGTATAGGTACCGATGGGATGTCAAGTCCGACCCGTAGCCTAATACGATTGGGACGCTAAGGCCCAAAGCCTCTAGAGATAAATTGGGTTGACCTGCGGCTCGCAAATTGGCCCTAGAGTCATCAGACATTGGGACGGGAAAAAGTCCATACCCTCAACTATCACGAAAAAGTTCATTTTTCCTCATTCAAAAAAAACGGACAAATCATCTCCCTCAACTTTTCAAACCATACAAATTTTGAGGGTTTTGAGGGTATTATTGCTACAGTAACAGCGGTTTGACTTTTCCTTTTTAAAAAAATTTGTTGAATCTTTGAAAATCATAGTAAATCACAGAAAAATCATAAAATGAAAAATCTAATTTTATTGACTCCACATGATTAGATCACTTGAATATATAATATGATATACTTTAATATAATTTTTTTGTGAAGGTTTGTATTTTTCTTTTTTAATATATTCAGTGTGTAGATATAATTATGTGGAGTCTAACAAAAATTGATTTTTTATTTTATGATTTTTCTATGATTTACTATGATTTTTTCAAAGATTCAACCGATTTTTTAAAAAAGAAAAAGGAAAAACCACCAATACAACCCTCAAAACCGCCGAGGGAGGTAATTTGTATGGTTTGAAAAGTTGATGTGTTTTGACGTTGTAGGGAGGAAAAAAATGAAGTTTTGTGGATAGTTGTTTAGGGAATTCAAAGTTTTTCCTTGGGACGGTCGTCGGCCGAAGCCTCTACATGAATTTGGTTGGCCCACGGCCTTGCAAATTGGCGCTAGAGCCATTTTGGGCCGGCCCATATTTTTTATGTATTTTTAATAAAAGATATTCACATTTATTTATGGCTCCAAATCTTCTCAATACGATTTCTGCACCATTCCCGTCCTCATTGGGCCACGTCGCCTGCTTCTCTCGAGCGTCAGATCTCAAACGGACGATCTTCGAGCGTGGCTTGTAAAAAAGTTCGGACCGGTTCCAGAGGCTTCGTAACAACTCCTGAGTCTCTACCGAGAAATCTCGAGCTGAGGGGCAGCGCGGGTGCTCGTTGGCCTAGCGCAGGCACCGAGCGCGTGCTTTGCTCGACTGCTCGTCTGCTAGAAGAAAATAGGGAAACTCAGTAGGAGCTAGGGACGTAGGGACGCGCGGTATGACGAGCAGCGCCGGTGAATAACGGGCCGTGCGGCTTCGGACAGGCAGCGTAGCCACGAGGACGGGCAGCAGTGCCGGGAGCTATGGAACGGCGGCGAAGCCCCTCGTCGTTTGCCCGTAGAACACCCTGACCTTTCAATCATGGCCAATGGAGACTGACATGACTGCTTCCAAAATCCGGCCACTGCCACCATGTGCTTCGCCACTGATGGCTCCGTCTGGCGGGGGGTGTCGTCGGGAGCGGCGGCTTGGGTGTGGCCGGCTACGGGCCACCGGGTAATGGCCGAGCGCAAGCCACCGGCGGGAGCCAGCGGGTCCCTGGCCAAGTTTCATGGGAGGCTGCAGCGGCAGCGGCAGGAAAATCCAACTGTGGGTTAAGTTAACACGTGCCACCGCTTGTTTGTTAGCGCCCAGCCAAGGGCAACACCAGTAGTGCCACGGATGAACGAGCCGGTGCCGTAATGCTGTGCTCTTCCACATCATCTAGCCGAGCACAACACATGGGCAAGCACCGACGTGGGAGTCAAGACGTGGGAGGTCTTGGTACAGACTTACCTGCCCACCTTCTGTTTTGATATTTGACCTGCGGCACAGATGAAGAAGACGTAAAGTGGGGGCAAATTGGCCCCTAGCCCCAACCACCCGCCCATCACCCCCAGACATTGGGACGGGAAAAGTCCATATTCCCTTTTCCTTCTTCTCCAACTATCCGCGAAGCCTACGGATCCGAGCCCGGTTTTGGGATCATAAATTCCGAAGAGGGGCCGTGGAAAACCGGACAATTCCCTCGGCCGGTCGTCTCTCATCTCGTCCTCAACTTTTCAAACCATCACAAATTAGTTTTACACAATTGAATATATATAATAGCGGTTTGACTTTTCCTTTTTAAAAAATTTTTTGAAGGTTTTGAAAAATCTTAGTAAATATTCCAAAGGTGTAAATCATAAAATGAAAAGTCTAACAAAATTGGATTTTTTTATTTTATGATTTTACTATGATTTAATATGATTTTTCAAAGATTCAAATTTTAAAAAAAAAGAAAAAGGTTTTGTATTTTTCTTTTTAAAGAACCATTCAAACAAGGCTTCGCGCCAAGGGAGGTAATTTTGTCATTCACCTATGGTTTGAAAGCTCCCGTGTCTTGGTGAGGAGGTGATTTGCCACTTTTTTCTATGATTCTTTGGGGGCTTTTTGTTGTTGTTGTTTTTTTTTTTAGCCACATCCTAGCCTTGTTTATGCGGGATTTTAAAATTAAGCCGGGCGGCCGGGGGTTTTGCTGCCTGTTTTCCTCAAAACGAGGTTATATCGGCATTTTGGGCATAGCAATAGGTGAAAATTCAAAAAAAATAAAATCGTCACATACGTGAATTTCAGACATCCTTCTGCCATAGATTGGGAGCCCCTCAAGGGGTGCCATGAAACCACAAGACCCATGAAGTTAAAGAAAATTAACCACAATGTCACTAATTAGACAAAAAAAAAAAAAGGATACCCGTTACCCTGCTTTTCTAAATGCACCTGTTTTTTCTACGCAATATAGAACTATGAAGAGTAATGCTATTGCATATAAAAGCAATGCCTGCTTTTTTCAAAAGTTTTAGAGGTGTCTTTTTGTCAAAAAAAAGTTTATGTCTCCGGCTTGAGGTTGTATAGTAGTTTGCTTACTGCAAAAAAAAAAAGCTATTATTACTTTTTTAATCCAGCATGAGAATGTTATTAGGTTCAGTATGAGCTAATCGTTTTTATAAATGAGAAATGGTTATTGCATATATTCTTCATGTTAGTCCAGTCAATTCTTCCTGTCCACAGATTGAATAAGCCAGTGTTATATCGTATAATCACCACAGGCTATTATTTGTTGCAACGGTTAGACAATGAACAATGAATTTGCCAATTCCATCTTAAGACGCATCAAGTAACAGGTACCTACTCTCGGTTACTCTTGGCGACCTTGTCTTGCCTTTTCAATTGGGGAACGCCTCCCCTGCGTTGACCTTAAAAAAAAACTTACCTTGCCTTTATTATAGACAAAACAATAGCTCAAACAATGGTTTTGATTATGCAAATTTTATATTTGGGTAAACTAATCATCAACTTCAACTAACTATCATCAATGTCTCTGTTCGCTAGAAGCACAAAACAAGATGACCACCTATAATACAAAAATTGTATTTGGATATGACCGACTATTTTATTCTTTAAATGTATTGTAAATGATATAATCTTATAATACAATACAATGCGCACGTACACCGGCCATTTAGCGCCGCGACCTTTCTATTAGATACTAAAATAGGACAATATGCTAGAATTCTTTTTCTAACAGAGAGATTATTACCAAATAGTAATACAAAGTCATGGCCTATTCTTCTTTTCTAGGATTAGAACAACGGACATATATCACTGTGCCAGTCTACAAAAGCTTGCTTGTCTCGTTTTGCTCCACCTTTTTTTTTTTTTTTTTTTTTGCCAAAGAAAGAACTTTACTAAAAAATGAAGTAACATCAAGATAGTGAAACAATAAACTCTGGAAGACAAGAAAAAAAAATACTGACATGACCTAGACATAATAGCATGTTGCACCAACTCATGCGCCACGTCATTCCGATCCCTACTATAACCTTTAAAAAAACTCAAGTTTACGCAACTGGTTCCCAACATCGTAAATCTCCGCAATGATTTGCCACAGCCCACAGTGCAGACCGGTCATGTCCTTTGCGAGGAGCTTGGTGTGTTTGGTTGACCTAAAAAGTGCTATCCGGGCTTAGAGTTAGGCCTGGATAAGACTTGTTTGATTTAAATTCTGGGTCTGGAGCCGGGCTAGGTGGGGGAAGAGGAGGGCGCGTCCGTGCCAAAACAAGAAGGCCCAGGGAGGAAGGCCAATTCTCTCCTCATCCGGGTTGCAGGTGCATCAAATCCCGTGCAAAAGTGATTCGCCTCACCTCCCGGTCCTTCCCTCTCCTTCCCGTCGTTCCCCAGTTGTTCCCCAGCCATGGACGGGCTGGCGGCGGCGCTTCTCCGGCCAGCAGGGAGCACCAGCGGCACGCAGCGTAGCGGGCTCCTGTCCGGGGAGGCGCGGGCGCCAGAGGACCACCGCCTCTGGCCACGGGTGAGCCGCACGCGGGCGCGGGAGGGCCGCCGTGGCGGCGGACTCAAGGCCCCTCGACCTCGATTCGGTGGCGGCGGACACTCGATTCGGTGGCAGCGGACTCGATCCGGTGGCGGGCGCAGCCAAGGCAGCTCCCTCGCGCGACCCAGACGCTGCGGCGGTGGGAGTTCCGTGCGGCAGCGCGAGCGGCGGCGGCGGAAGCTGCGGTGGTCGTCCCGGCGGGCCACGTGGAGGTGTGCGTGGGCGGCGCATCGCGGCGGTTCGTGGTGCGGGCGGAGGAGGAGGGCGTCGACTCGCCGGAGCTGACGGGCGCCGGCGTTGCGGCGTCGCGGCGCCCGAGCTGATGCCGGCCTTCCCCTCCGTGGACGTGCAGCGTCTCGCCGACCCGGACGACGTCGAGGAGGCCGACAAGCTCCGGTCGGCGCTCGCGTCCTGGGGACTCTTCAAGGTGACCGGCCACGGCATGACGATGTCGCTGCTGGACGCCGTCCGTGACGCCGGGCTGGAGTTCTTCCACCAGCCCTTGGAGGAGAAGCTGCAGCACGCGAACCGGGACGCCGCCGGCGAGTTCCAGCCCGAAGGGTACGACATTGACCTCGTGGACACGGACGAGCAGGTGCTCGACTGGTGCAGATTGGGGTATTTGAGGTGGACCTGAGCACAAACCCTTTCAGATTCACTGAGATAAACAGCTTGGACGGCGACTGCATTTTCTGAATGAATAGATGCTACTCTGATTGAGCCAAAGCACTGCTGGTACCTGGTGTGAGGCGCCATGTTTGATTGAGCCAAAGCACTGATGGTTTGCATTTCCATAGTGCTTATCTGACGAACTTTAATTGGTAGTTAACTGATGTGCGCTTTGTTTTAGTATTTCTATGTAGATTGTTAGTGGTTGCAGCTGTTTGTTTGCTTCATCAATAAGTGTTGTAACCACATGTAAATCTAGCATCGCAACTGCTTGGAACAATCTCTGGTGATTGGTTTTCACTGCATACAGAATGTTCGATGAAATGCCCGAGTAGGGGTAAAGTGACCAAACCATGGAAGAGGTGACCATACCAAAATCATCCAGACAACCAAACACACCACAGCTTAGCCAGTGACATGATACATGTAAACCAAAAACTGACTCCCTTCTCCTTTGGGCCAGGCTAAACCTATCCCTATCATTTCTGCCTGAGATACCAAAGTAACACGGAAGGCAAACCAAACACAGATGACCACCGTTTAGCAATCATGACCCAAGGATCACTATGTTTTCCCCGTGCAACGCAGCGTCTTCGCCATCGTGCCTTGCAGCCAGCGCATCGCTCCTTCCTCGCCGGGATCAGCTAGCTGCCGCCAAGCTGCGCTTGGCTGGCCCGCCAGCGTCCGCTTCCCTGGCCCTGGCCGGAGTTGTACCGTATAGTCATTGCCGTGATGTCCCTGACGCTCTGTTGTTCCACGGACCGTGCTGCCACGGCTCTCCAGGCTGCTGATGGGCGCGCACCTCATGTCGATGACAAAACAGAGCATGAGCAAACTGCAGGGGTCATCGTCCCTATCTCCCTGGCGTCCTTGGCTCAGGCTGTTGCGCCGCCACCAGCCAGGTGGCCCCTGCTGCCATCAACGTTGCTGTTGAAGCTCCCGTAGAGACCGTGCTCGCCCGTGAGGACCATGATCGGCACTGTCTTACGGGGCGGCCACCATCTCCATGGCCTCTGTGAGCTTCTAGCACTTCTACCATGCTTGCATGCGGGAACACCCGGCCATGGCGATGCAGTTGGCAAGCAAAGATGAACGTCATGCCGAGGACACTGCATGAGATCGTGTTGTTCTTTGATTTGCCGAGGGCTCATGCCCTGCTCGTGCAGCCGCAACGGCAAAAATCTGCTGCACCGCTGTGTGCACGTGGGAGATGAGATAGAAGGATTTATTTTTTATAAGAAAAATAATTGTGAGGAGTTAAATGAAAAATCTATGCCATGCGAGCATGCCACGTCAACAAAAAAAAAAAATGTCCATGTGGTTGTCATGTTCTTCGCGATGCATCACTTGACAAGTTTAAGGATAAAAAAAAAGTGTTTTCTAAGTTCGGTGAACCTAAGTGACACGCGCCCTTACAAGTTCGAGGGTTGCGGTGCATTTAACTCTTTATTAAAATTCTAGTGAAAATAACATTGACTTATAATAAAATAATATAAAAAGGAGTTAGCAGGAGGGTTCGACAACTTACAAGAGAGCTCTCTTAGTTTTTCAACTTTTAGATCCATCCCACATCCGCAACCATTGGCAGTATTTATTTAATTGTAGTAAAAATAACATTGACAATTGACATTTAACTCTTTATTGAAATTCTAATAAAAAAATAGTTTCAAAAAAATTCTATTAAAAATAACATTGACTTAATAAAATAATATAAAATAGGAGTTAGTAGGAGGGGTTCAACAACTTACAAGAACGCTCTCTTAGTTCTTAACTTTTAGATCCATCCCACATCCGCAACCATTGGCAATATTTTTTTAAAATTCAAGTAAAAAACAACATTTTGACTTATAATAAGATAATATAAAAAGGAAGTTAGCTGGAGGGGTTCTCTTGGTTACATTGCGAGGGACCATCTAGATGTAGGTCGGTCCTCCATCTAGACAGCGGCCCAAGGCCTCACACATCATGATGGCCGAAGACCACACACATGATGTGCTAGTGCAAGTACAACCGAGAGAAGTCCATCTGCTAACTCCTGCCCCCAAAGCTAGGGTCATAGGCCTACGCTACCGGACCTGGCAAGACAAGGGTTAGCGCCTCCTTCTTTTATGCCTGTTTTGGGCTCTTAAATAATCAATCTGGCACCATTGTTTTCTGCAGGAAGTAGGATATACATGTATACACAACATATACTCTTATTATTAATACGTTTTTGAGCAGGCCCAGCCGACTTCGCTTGCACCGTAACCCCAACCCGGCCTGGCCCAACTACGCCCCACAACTAGGGATGCAAATGGGGCGGCAGTGGTCAGCCCACACCAGGCCCGCTACAACTGCAAGGCTTAACATAGGAAAAAGTCCGTTCTCCCCAACTATCCAAGAAGTCGCATTGGCTTATGTGTAGTCTTTTGTCAGGTGGGACGCTACCCATGTGGTTCAAATCCTCGGTGCTTTCGCACACCTTTCCTGGGATTTTTCAAACCATGCATTTTTACGGCGTTCCCTCGACGAGGCGTTTTGAAGGCGTAGGGTTTTGCTACAGTGAGGTGCGCCGGCGGGTTTGGCTCTGCATATGTGGTTTTCAAAAAACCAAACAGTCCAGTGTGCCTTTCACTTTTCCTTTTTTCAAAAAAATCACCTTGAATCTTTTCAAAAATCATAGTAAATCATAGAAAAATCATAAAATAAAAAAACAATTTTGTTAGACTCCACATGATTAGATCCTACACATTGGTATTTGAATATAAAATTTGGTATCGGTTTTTTTAGTTCAACAAAATAATTATAGAAGTTGTAAATTCATTGTGGTTTTAATTATTTCAATTAATTATATATTCAATTTTTAGTAGAACTTTTTTGTACTAAAGCATATCATATTATATATTCACTATGTAGATCTACTCATGTGGAGTCTAACAAAATTAGATTTTCTATTTTATGATTTTTCTGTGATTTACTATGATTTTTCAAATATTCAGCCAAATAAATAAAAAAGAAAAAGACAAAACCTTAAGTAGCAAAAACTTTATACTAAAGTATATTATATTATATATTTACTATGTAGATCTACTCATGTGGAGTCCAACAAAACTGGATTTTTTCATTTTATGATTTTTCTATGATTTACTATGATTTTTCAAAGATTCAACCGGAATTTTTAAAAAAAAAGAAAAGACAAAGGCACTTATACTGTAGCAAAACCACAGACACTGTAGCAAACCCGCGGTTACTGTAGCAAAACCACCTTCAAAACCGCCCGAGGGAGGTAAAATGCATGGTTTGAAAAGTTGAGGGAGGTGATTTGTCCTTTTGGAGTTGAGGGGAGGAAAACAAAAACTTCGCGGATAGTTGGGGGAGGAAATGTGGATTTTTTTCCCTTAACATAGTGTGTTAGCCCACGTCATGCCGCTGGCTTTTTCAGCCCACATAGCTCGCATCACGCTGCTACAGCTGCAAGGTCCACCGCTAGCAAATACAAAATAGAAAGGCAAATAGAAAACCTTAGCAACATTACAGGTTAGTGCTAACTAGTAAAAAAAGCTGAGCAGACAAGGAACATGTTCCGTCAGACTATTGTCGATGGATGTCAGGCTGATGTTCTGAACTTTTTAATTTGGCAATCAAGCATTACATCAAGAAAAATTACGAGAAATCATTCAGTGTCAAACGCTTCTCCAGTCCAAACTAGCATGAGGCAACTGATATCCATTTGAAACCATACATCAAAAGGTATCCACGTACAATTTAAACTTAAAAAAATCTACGTACAGTTTATTGGCATCATAAATTCAGTTTCTTGCATCCAGAAATTCAGTTACAAACGATGATTAAAAAAAAAACCTTCAACAACCCCTCCAAGAACTGATCTTCACTCCCCTGATACAATTTCCTGAAAGAAAAATCAAACACAGCTGCTGCTCAGTCCAGTACAATACAGGTACCCTCACTTTTACGTATGGACCTTGACCAATGACTTGAGAATGCATATTTCGTCATAGCGTAGTAAAAAATTGGATAAGAAATAAGGTACTTGAATCAGGTGGACACTGACCTAGAACACATTGATCTCAAAACCCGTCAATTCATTAATGAAAAAGAACCTAAATGTAAGGAAAGTAATGTCAGGTATTCATCAAGAGGGTGAACAAACAGTCCCAGAACAAACCTACTAGGCTTAAGTAAAAAAAGAATAACTGGAACAGTCATAGATGTAGAATAAAAGAAGATTTAAGCATAGAATGACGAAGATGAATTCACAGTCCCAGAGCTACAGTTGTGGCTGGCACATTTACCAGAAGAGAACAATGAGACCTACCAACAGCCTTTCTTTCAAAGCAAAAGACTTAGTAGTTTGAATATCTTCACCACTTGAAACCTGGGAAACAGTTGAAGGCACCAAAATATTATGTAGGTAGAAGAAAGCAAACACATACTAGACACTTGAGTAGTACAAAATAAATAATAAGGCTGCTAAAATCTGAATGGAACCTGAGCTCTATAGCACCTCGTCAAATCTATTCAGATAAGCCCCGCACCAGCCCACAAGTCAGGGCCATTTTAGAGCCCAAAGGTCCCAAATTTCACTATGCAAAAAGAAGATTCCCCATCACAAAACGGGTCGCAATATATGGAGTACGATGAAATATAGGTAAAAATTAAAATAATTACACGGCTTGGGGACTGCATATCATGGCGATTTTTTTTGAGCCTACTTACGCTATGGTAGGATAATATTTACCACTAACAAACTAAACGTCTTGGCGATTAATGGGTAAAATTTTGCAATCGACGGTGCTCTAAACACCCCCATGTTCATAGGTGCCTTTTTTAGAGGCTCCAAAATGTAATCATTAACAATGTTATAACAAAGATCGGTCGAACTCGATCAATCGACCGTAGCGCCTCGGGGGGCACCTTTTCCCGGGATTTTTCATTGGATTTTCCATATTTACGGTGCATTATCGCACCTTTTCCTGGGATTTTCGTGCGTTTTGTAAAAATTGGAAGCGACCGTAATGCTCCCATGGTGCGGGGAATCACGGGATTTCTTTCCTGTACGCCGCTTCATAGGGGTAGGGTTTTGCGACGTGTTGCTTAGGGGAGGTGTGCGGCGTGTTGTAGCGTCGCATTGTATTGTGTAATTTTAAAAAAAATCAGCATCGTGCTGTTAAGTAATGAAATGTTATGTTTTCTGGTAAAAAAAAACGTCGGTTTACGACTCCCGCCCGCGTCCAACTGACAGCCCGCACCGCCATCCGCCCAACTCGATTCTTTTCCCCTTTCGGTCTCTCCCCATCGTCTTCGTCCGACCTCGCACAGCTTCCTCTGCCTCCCGCGCCCGATCCGGCCAGTCTCGCCGAAACCCTAACCCTAGCCATGACCGGCTTCGCGCACCCCACCTCCAGGCGCCGCGAGGGGCCGTGGTGCTCCCGCCTGGACGACCTGGCGCTGCCCCCGCGGTACCTCACCGTCGCGTCCCACCTCCCGGTCTCCGACCTCCCGGCACCCTCCCGCTCCCTTCCTCCTCGTACTACCTCACCGCCGACGGCCGCCTCGCCGCTTCCTCCCTCCTCCACGGTGTCGACGCTCCCGCCGTCGGGCTCCGTCCAGCTCCGCCTCCGCGCGCTCCGTGGCGGGGGCGGCGACGGCGTAACGCCACGGGCGCCGAGTCCCGCGACTGCTACCTCTCCATGTACCTCGCCAAGAAGCCCGACAAGGCGGACCCTAACGAGACCCGCCTCTCGCGATTCACCTGCTGCGCGCTCTCTGGGAGCCCCTTGCCGCGCCCGCCGTTGCCGACCGACTCGGGAACCTCTACAACAAGGAGGCGCTCGTCGAGGCGTTGCTTCACAAGCGCCTGCCCAAGGCGTTGTCCCATATCCGGGGCCTGCGTGACATGATCCCCATCCACCTGCACCCGAAGCCCGACGCTGATGCTGCAGGGGAGGAAGTCCGGTTCCAGTGCCCCGTCACTGGCTTCGAGTTCAATGGGAAGTATCAGTTCCTGGCGCTTCGTGGG
Source organism: Hyparrhenia diplandra (assembly GCA_015847255.1). NCBI lineage: Eukaryota > Viridiplantae > Streptophyta > Magnoliopsida > Poales > Poaceae > Hyparrhenia > Hyparrhenia diplandra. The sequence goes on from JADLZK010012965.1 coordinate 176,667, forward strand.
TGTGGCCACGTGCTCAGCGTGAAGGCGCTCAAGGAGGTCAAGACTTCCGCGTGCTTGGTCTGCCATAAGGAGTTTGAGGAGGCTGACAAGATGCCAATCAATGGGACCGAAGAGGAGGTTGCCATGCTGAGGAAGAGGATGGAGGAGGAGAGGGGCAAGGTGAAGGAGAAGAAGGAGAAGAAGGTGGGGAATGGCCTCAGTGGGGAATAAGCATGCTGCTACTGTTGCGGCGGTGGCGGCAGCAGCAGGAGCTGATAAGTTAGAGGATGGGAAGAAGGGTGAGGCTGCTTCAGCAAAGCGCTTCAAGGCTGCTGACCATGCACCAGCCCATGCCAATAAGGAAGTGTACGCGTCCATATTCACATCGCCCAGGAAGTCGGATTTCAAGGAGACATACTCATGCCGGTCCCTTCCACTCGGAAGGAATTGATGACATGCCAAGAGTGATTGCATGGAGGTGATCCTCTTGTACTGATTTGACTTGATCATATCTTGAATGGTGCACAAGCTTAACGTTGGTCGCTTCATCTGGCGGTGTTATTTATCTTTGATTGGCGACCCTGACATAGTTTGACTGTTAGAGCAGCGTTAAATTCATCATATGAATGATGTGTGGAATCTGCAATTAATAGTTGATCTTGTGTAGCAGCTTGTGTTGGAATAAAGTTGTTACTTGTATGCATGGCTAATGGTTCCCAAAAAAAATGAAGACAAAACAGTGGTCTTCATTTTCTTTTGTTGCCACAGTACAGTTAATCAAAGTTCATATGTAATCTTTTTTATGTACTGCGCACAAAAGTTCATATGTAATCAAAGTTCATATGTAATCTGCATCTTCTACCTGCATGATACAGTTTTTGTTGTTGTGTTGAAATTAGTTGGTTGCCCTATGCTTTGGTTTTTTTTTATTTGGGGCTAAAACTAAGCCAGACCTTTTAAAAGAAAAACCAGGTTCTCCCTTTTCCATTATGGAATAAAAAATCTTAAAATTTAGGTCTGTTTATGAAAAAAGTATCACATCTACTGTGACTCACATATGCTTACTAAAGAAATGCACTGTAGTTGTTTCACTCTTCTAATGTTTTCGTAAGCAGCATTTATTTATGAACCCATATAGGTATAGCATATTATTTTAGGTGGATGTGGTTTTGACAGTACCTTAATCCTGCTTGAGTGAATTTCAGTGACATCATTCAGTTAGTTCAAAATGAACTCACTACCTTATAAACCACATTAAGAAATATTTTCCTTATTTCAGACTTAATTGTGAACAGTTTCCAGTGCTTCCAGTGAGTGCATCAGCTACTATTGGTATGATAGTTAGGAAATTAAAACGCTTTTTAATATTGCTCCAACCTCGAAGGCATGCCTTATAGAGTAAAAAAATGCTGCTCAAAATCCCATTCCATCCCACTGATCGCTATTTTGTTGCAGGTGCCAAAAAAAAATAACTCCTGATATTTTCCTGCCATGGATATTGCATTCATAGTTTCTTAGTCAGATCAGTTTGCATTTTACGATCATGTTGAGGTATGGAGCTAATGCACTACATTTTCCCAGTGTATTGGATCAGCTTTGAGATTCTGTTACTACTCTGCCTCTAATATGATGTATGGATACTTTATCCCAGATTCAATCATGCTAATTCATGAAGCCATAAATTTCACACTCCAAAGGGTAAGCCAGTAACTTTGTTGGTCCTAGCTACCATTTGGATACTAAGTGTGTAGTACCTATTCTTCTGTCATCGTTTGGCCACAAGGTATTCTTCATGTGTCTAAGTAATGACAGTTGATGCATGAACATATAACTATATAAGACATAGCAAGATGAAAATTGTCATTAGTAGAACTGTTGGTGAGGACTTTCAGATCTATTAGCTCATGAAATTTCATGAGTTACCATCAGTAGTTGGGAGTTATGATTTTTTCTAAGCAAGCTGTCTTCCCCAAACAAAGCGATCTGTGGTTCCGCATTTCAGCTGGAATGCAGCAGCGTCTGTGGTTCCCTCTGCCTGGTTGGCAGATAGCTGCAATCTGCACATGCTCACACACCTTCAGTTAGTTAATAAACTTCATTTTTTCCTTACTCTCAAATTTGTTCAGCTACGTTTCCAACTGTAAAATACTATATATATATGTTAGTTTACCTCATGGAAACAGCAGGGTTACATGATCTTACCCACATAATTCCAAACCTTATCATACCTCAATGGCTCCTTTTCAAATTCAGTTACTGAGACCGATGAATGCCAATTGTCGATTTTAGACGATGTATCTATATCTTTTTGTTCTTACATGATTTTCTATTGTCATTTTGATCTGTCCAGATTTGAGGTACCATGCACAGATTTATATGCACACCCTCGTTATCCTAAACGGTTTTAAACGGGCCGTCTAAACAGCGTTTAGACGGGTACACGGCAGGGTGCCGTGGAGTTTAGGCCTGGGCGGGCAATTCAACGGGTTTCCCGCCTAGACGGTCAAACACGGGAAAAAAACGTTGAAAACGGTGAAGCGGAACGCGGGGAACGTTTCTGGACGCCGACCGCCGCTTTATTGGCCGCGTTTGCGATGATGACCGCCTCCAAATCGACGAGGCGGGAGCAGCAGCGGGAAGGGAATGGAGGAGCGGGACATTTGGTGTGAGATTGAGAGGAATTTGGGCGGCAGTATACGCACCGAGGCTTGATTCCAGATCGCTCAGCCCCTGGCGCCGCCGCCACCAGACACGCCGCGCGTCGTCTCGCAGCGCGCCCGGCGACCAGGCCTAACTCACTCCCGCGCTCCAGGGCGGCGACCTCTACGGCCCTGAGTCGCGGACCCCGACCAGCAAGGGGCGCGAGGCGGCATGGACAGGAGCGCGTCGAGGTTGAAGACCTAGACGACGAGGGGATAGGCATAGTGGGCTATCGACGTGTGTTGTTACATGTAAATGGGCCGACTCCACTCCTCCTCGCGCATAGGGCAGGGTGCTCGTGGGCTCGTGGCTCATTTAGTCAGGACTGCAGAACGTTTCCCTACTATGTGAAATTGCTAGTTGCTATTCAATTTAGCTCTGTATAGCTGTAATATGTACTTCGATAGCTCGATTCAGTCTTGATTCAGCCCAACCAAGTACTTCAATCTAGCTCTATTACGCTGAAACCTTGCTACAGTAACAAAACTGTTTAATCCGTCTAGTCTACACACTCTAAACGCTAAATGGAGGGTCACCGCCCGTGTACCGTTTAGCGTTTAGGAAAACATGGATGCACATAGCTTGGTTGGTTGTCAGATTGGAATTGGGTTCGTTAGACAATACACATGCACACCATTACTTAGCTTGGATAGATTGTTTTAACAAGATACACATGCACACCATTATTATCCGAGAGATTGTTGTGTCTGCAGAGTAGGTTCTTTCAAATTGGACATGCTATAGATGTAATAATTCCATTAGGTAATGCAAAATTGGTCTTCATTCTACGTCAGGTCATTGCTCATTAAAAGGGTTCATTTACCTGCGCCTACTACTACCTCAGTGCCATGTACAACTGCTAATTTCTTGGTAGCCACCTACTGTATTTCCTACTGCATTTTTAATGTTCTTCATATAAAACTATACCCCCACATTCTCCCTGGTTTCTTATATGCTATATACACTTTGGTGATAACTCCATTTAGTTATGTGTATGCAGATCCTCAATGGCCACGTCCAGCAGCAGTGAAATATGGCTTATACGCGGAAAAGATCCTTTTCCATCTCTGTCAACAAACGACAAGAACTCTACTTCGCTTCTTCTTCAGATTATATAAAGTAGAATCAGCGTTGCACAAGACTTCTGGATATCAAATAAACACCATCGCAATGCTGATGTATTTTCAGCTTACCTTATGTAATATCAATCCATAATATTCTATACCCACCCTGTATAATTAACGAATAACAGAGCTTTATATACACTAATATACTGCCCAACACAATGTAACTATTTGTATCTTAGTTAATGTATAAATGAAAGTATCTACTTAACTTCATGTTATCATGACTGCAGGTGCGCGCGCCCTCTACTAGTTTATTTTAAAGTTGAAACTGCTAATGCAACTTGAGATACATCAGATTTCTAAGTGCAAATATATAATTGACCTTACTATTATATAGTATTCTAACAAGGGATCCCTTCTAACAAATACGTCGTTTATTTTCATTGTTGACTGTTTTATAGACAAGAAATTGCAGAAGATGTGGATTCCATGATGCAAAATTTAGCTTAGAATTTGATAATAAAGGGCTCCTTTAGATACACCAAACCGGATCCCCGCCCAGTCCACGAGATTGAGGAGGGGATCCAAACACCGGCCTAATTTGCTGAACCTATAAGCCGGCTGATTTTTTGGTTGATTCAACAGTATTGTGAGAAAAAAAAAAAGCTCTGAATCTAGTTCAAGCGGACTAGCCAGGACAAAATAACCACGTGTTTTTGTCGATCCACAAGGCAGAGAAAATGCTTGTCCGCTCATGATTTTCTTTCCCCGTCGACCGCTGCTCTCACTCGCTTGTCAGTGTACTACATTCGCCATCCCAGTGTCATCTACCTCGCCAAGCACAACTCCTCGCCGACCGAGCCATACCGTAGACCTTGTGGCATCCTAACGGTTGACCTCTATATCTTTCTACCCCATCTCTCGCTCACTGTCCCTCCCTCCTCGTTTTCTAAGGTTCTAAATGTACTGCTCATGATCTAGAGGAAGGAGAGGAGAAGCATCTTCTGACGTTCTCCAGAAATTTGAGCCTGTGAATGATCTTCAGCTCAACAGGTTTTGGTAGTGTTCCTTGCATTGCCTTTTGATTTTTTTCTTTTTTTTTCCCCCTTTCCTTTGTCATTGTTTTCATAGATGTAATCTTCAGTTGCTATTCATGCCGGTGGTCAAGCTGCATTCAGTGCTCATTAAAATCTAACGAGGGAGAGGGTGAGATTTGCATGTTCATGTTAGTATTTTGTTATTTCAGGCTACATATATGCATCAATTGATAGGCTCTTGTTAAAAGTAGGTATGAGTGGTACTTTTTAAGAAGTTCGATGCAAGGCCTAGTTGTAGAAGACAATATCATCTTAACTCAAGTTAGATCACAATGTATGCTTGTGACAACAATTGGGGGATGCGGATATGTTATTTTTCTTCTCATATTACTTGTATATAATATGCAATCTGACTTCGACAAATACATGAGAAATGACTGTAGTTTGTTTTTTTTTTTCATGAATCTTTTAGCTTTGCTCATGTATTCTAAGGTGTTATGTAAGGATGGCAACGGTCGGGTTCGAATCGGTGGAGTCTCCATGCACCTAAAACCGAAACCCGAAGTAAAACCCGAACCCAAACTTAAAACCGATTCGGTGGAAATTTAAAACCAAACCCAAACCCGAATAGATACTTGAAACCCGAATGGATAACGAAACCCGCAATATATATACACATATTCATATGTATAAATATTTGTAATAAATATTTTCATGAGTCAAATTTGAATAACTTTAATAATCTAAGTAAACAAGTTATTATTAACATACTATAAATATGAGTTTTAATTCCAAATGATTTATTGATATCCATTGGATATCCACGGGTGAAAACTAAACCCTAACCTAAACCCAAACCCAAACTTGAAAACCGTGGGCTTAAAAACACACCAAACCCGAAAACCGTGGGATCTAAAAACCAGCACCAAACCCGAAACCCGAAAAAGGTAAAACCCACGGATACCGGCCGAACCCCGATCCACCGCCATCCTTAGTGTTATGGTTCTTGTTGGTATTAGAATCATTTTTTAAAAAAAAACAAATGCGAAGTTGTGCTTCTTTGTGTTCTTAGAGGAAAAAAAACGCTTCCCATACATTAACCCCCGCCATACGGGATCATGTATGTGGCGGTGTTTGGGGGGGGTGCATCACCATCCAAGACCAAAAAGGTAATAAAGAGTGCCGACTAAGACCAAAGCTAACTAGGCATAGGTTAGACAACTTCTTGAACACCAAAGGTTGTGCACATCATTCAACTCATGTGGGATTGGAGTTAAGCGAAGGAGAGACATCCTCAAACACACAAAACATTCCTCCTATGCTTCCAAATAACCCAAGCACTCTAGGGCCTAGGCAACCGACCACGTGCCCTCGGCGGGGTGCCGAATGCGCTTAAGGCGACCCGACGACGTGCCCTAGTGCGGTTTCAGTGGAGGCAAATGAAAAGGTGCAAGAGGCGTGAGGTGTAGCCAAAGGCGTCACGGCGGGGATGACATCACAACCACAAAGGGTGTCGCCACCGATGGCAATGGTCGCTGGGCTTAGGGGCGAAAATATGCCATCGGCTCCAAAATGGGGGGTTTGTGATGTGCTTCCGGATCACGGCTGGCGTAGTCACAGGATCACCCAAAGAACTCTACCGAAGTTGTTCGCGAGGGTTCTATCAAACTGCGGCCATTAAAACAAACTCGAAGGCAATGGAAGCTACGGTGACTTCTATAACTAGATAGAACACTAGTTAGGTTACGCTTGTTTTAGAGTTCGGGTGTTGGTTCCTCTACGGACAACCCTCAGTATCAGAGCTAGGATGTGGCGAGTTCCTTGGCCCCTTGGACTATAAAAGGCGGCCAAGGAACACCTCGTAGAGGAGCGAGAACAATACGAGAACACAAGCTTGGCCACGACCAAGTGTTTGAAGCTCCGCGGCCTGGTTCTAACGGCGGCCCATTAATCAAAAAAATAGGCTCGCACGCCGACCGGGCGTAAAGGTCTTTACTCGATCCATGATCGAGGGGCCCGAACTAAAGATAAAAACCCGCTCTCAATGTCACTGCTCAACAAACCGCCGGCTCTAGGTCTGCCGAGGCCCGAACAAACTGCCTGTTCACCCGTATGGGCTCTCTGATAAATAAAACATCGACGGTACCGGCGCGAATGTAGGGGCTTCCGCCGAATTTCAGCACGAGTCCCATGGACCACGACATCATGAGTACATCGACGGTGAAGGCTATCATCGCCGGATCATGGGCTTGCGAGATCGACGGCGGCAACGGGCGAAAAACTCGAAGCTGCACCATCAAGGAACCCAAGACCGAAGAACTAGAACTGCGTTAAAAAGCTCCGGAAGAATCGGCGATTGCCGGCGCCCGACTCCGGAGAACAAACTCGTTTGCTCGAACCAAAGCCGGAAGGGCCCAAACCCGAAACCAATTCGGGAAGGTAGACAACCGAGGGCCCGAGTATGGACTCGAAAAGCAACCGGAAGTACGACTCAACTCCGGCTTGGATAAGGGGAAGCTACTCCAACTCGGAAACTTTTTTTCAACCAATACTTTTCCAACTTCGAGAAAGGAGGCGGGTTCGGATATAACCCCGGACACCCGGTCGAGGATTACCTTTTTCAATTTCCTACGAGTTACGAAGCGCAAAGATACGCCGTATTCAAGGAGCGCCAGGACTACTCGAAGAGAAGGTGGAGATTCCTTTGGAGCGCAAAGAGGGCTCATATTGACAAGAACCCGGAGGAGTGCATCATCCAGCCCAGAACCCTCAGCAAGGCCGATCGTCGTCAAGCAACGGGGACAAACAGGGAGGGCCAGCATCATAAGGTCTATCCCGGAGCGGAAGGAGTGGCGGCCCAAAGCTACGTTGCAAGGGAAGTCTTCATGGTGGCTACGGCTCATTACTCCTCTTAACCGACGGAGGCCCCCGACATCAGGTCAGCGGCGAAGGCCTATCCAACATCTCGGCGGACGAAAGAACCCTCGGCGGCGAAGGGAGAACACCAACGTCAAGAAAGGCTAAGAAGAAGCAAAATTTGAAGGGAGGACCAGCCGGAATCGATTTGGCGCATGCAAGCTGCGAAAAAATATCAAGCCGATCTACACGAATACGAGGAAATTTGAAATGAAGAGAAGAGTGAGGACGATCCCGAGGGCAACCCGAGAGACTACAAGGGTTGATTGACCGCTGAAAGGCTCTGAGACTGAATGACGAGGAGAGACTCATCAAGGAGGCATTGCAAAAGGCTGTCCAAGAAAGAGACCCCTGGGACGTCGCGGTCGAAGGCAAACCCCTCTCATGTTCCAAGAAGTCGATCCAACGTCTTTGAAGGCTGGGAAGGCCGAGGGCTCCAGCAACTCGGGCCACCCGGGAGGGATGGCGCATGTACCGAGAGACCCCAAAGGGAAAGCCCCGCACCAAGACCAAGCCGACGTGAAGAAGTCGCGAGAATCAACATATCGACCTCTTTGGAACTCATCCAAGAGGAGGAAGGACCTCGGGGAGTACTTGAAGAAAGAACGACGGAAAGCTACTGACAGGGTTTCCTTGCTTCGTGAAAAGATTGCAAGTCAAGCTACCCCCAAAGTTCAAGCCTTCAAACCACTAAAAATACGATGGGAAAAGCGAGCCTGGACAATGGCTCGAGTGCACTCACAATCCATTGAAATTTGGAGGAGATGATGACGTGAAAGCCGTCTTCTTTCCCATGGCCCTAGAGGCTCTACGGCCCAATGGTTCGACAAGATCGAAGAAGGCTCAATCCCGATCATTGGGAAGACCTACTTAAAAGCGATACGCGGGCAACTTTGCAGGAATCATCACCCATCCTATTACTCCAAGCCGAGTTGAAAAAGCCTCAAGCGAAGCCCGGAGAATCCCCGAGATTTACTACCGAAGATTTGGGAGATGAGATCCCAAGTACATGACATCAACCGAAGAGAAGTGATAGACTCAGCCGACAACGGATTTTCTCAAGATGGCGGGTTCTCTCGATTTCTACAAGGACAACCCGGGGACAAGCGACGGTTCAAGCTTACTGCTGAGAAGATGATCGGAGCGAAGAAAGAACCCGGTGATCGCTTTCTAGAAGAAAGAACTCACCAAGTCCCCAAGAAGATCAGGAACAACTCTCAACAACAAAAGAAGCGAGGACCGGGGGACAATGCCAGCAATGGCGGAGGAAGTCAAAAGAAACCTTACAAACGAGAGGTTCAACAACAACAACAATGGCGACGTAAAAGTAAAACAATATCAAGCTAGAGACCTACCGCATCTACCACCTCGGAGCTCCGCACACGCTCGGAAAGCGTACTACTTTCGAGGGAAAAGTACAAGGGAGGAAACAACTCTGCTCGAGAAGGGAAACAATCAAGAAAACGAGAGAAGAAGCCATTGAAGAGCCAAAAGGCACGGGGATTTCGAAAGCGAGATCCTTGAGCGTCATATTCTACGGAGTACGGGATCAAAGAGCAAGAGACAAGACAAGCTAGCACTCCGATCAATCATGGCAACGAGAACCCGCGCATAACCGCTACCTCAATTGGTCCCAATATCCGATCCGGTTCACCGGGGAGGATCAATGGACAAGTGTGGGCAACGCCGAACAGTATCCTTTGGTGCTAGAACCCACAATAGCCGAGTGACCGTTACCAAAAAGTATTGATCGGAGGAGGGGAGCTGGGTTGAACATCATATTCTCGGAAACACTAGACAAGATGGGATTAGACCTCTCAGGACTAATCGCTCCTTCAAGCACTCCTTTCTATGGAATAGTACCCGACGACAGCTATACGGTCGGACAAGTCACCTTGCCGATTACATTTGGATCTCCATCAAATTACGGACAGAAAGTACATCAAGTTCGAAGTGGCGGATCTCGAGTCACCATACCACGCCATTATGGGAAGACCCGCTATTGCAAAATTCATGGCTATTCCACACTACCCGTATCTTCTACTAAAGATCTAGGCACCTTTGGGGTTCTTTCCATCAAAGGAGACCTCAAGAAAGCTTCGGAGTGTGACGCATAAGCCGTGGAAATCGCAAAACAAGACAGGGGAGCTCTTGGAGAAAAGGAACTCAACCGGATGGCGGAGGATACAAATCGGGGAGGAACTCGAGATCTGGCCAAGAAGCAAGCAATTCCGATTCCACGGAAGAGGCCGACGTCAAGCACATTGATCTACAAGCGGGCGATCCATCCAAGACGGCGATCATCGAACCACCCACCTATCTCCAAAATAGGGTCGCGCTCACCGGCTTCCTAAGGCAACACAAAGATATATTTGCACCGGAAACCCAAAAGACATGCCCGGGCGTATCAAGGGAGCCGGCCGTGAGCAATGTAATTGACATCAATATGGGATCCAAACCCATCAAGCAAAGACTAAGGAGGTATTCACCAAGAAAAGAAGGAAGCCATAAAAAGGAGATTGCAAAACTACTCGCAGCGGGATTCATCGGAGAAATCCTACATCCTCGACCGGCTAGCCAACCCGGTTACTCGTTCGTAAGAAGAACACCTCGGGTAGGCGAATGTGTGTGGATTACATGTGACTGAATAAGCATTGCTTCAAAAAGACCCCTTCGGGCTACCAAGGATTGACCAAATAGTGGACTCAACGGCCGGGATCACTCTACCATCGTTCTTGGATTGCTACTGGGATACCATCGATTGCACTAAAGAAAGAAAGATCGAGAGCAAGACCTCTTTTTATCACCCTTCGATTGCTCTTGCTACAAAACAATGTCCTTCGGATTGAAAAAACAGGAACAACGTATCAAAAAGCGTCTGGACTTGTTTGGGAGAGCAGATCGGCAAAAAATGCGAAGCATACGTGACGATCGTGGTGGTGAAGACTAAAGAGCGAAGCCTCGATTCAAGACCGGAAGAGACTTTCAAGAACCCTCAACAAATGGAAATGGAAGCTCAACCCAACAAAATGCGTCTTTGGAGTACCTTCGGGACATTTTCCGGGTTTCTTGGTCAAGAACAGAGGCATTGAAGCCCCAGCACAAAGCAAATCAAGGCAATCAACGAGATGACACAACCCCGAAGCATCAGGACGTCCGGAAGTTCACGAGGGTGCATGGCGGCACTCAACAGATTTATATCCAAGCTTGGAGAGAAAGGGCTACTCTTCTTCAAACTGCCATCAAGACAAAAGGAGAATTCAAGTGGACAGGAGAGGACAAGGCGTTTGAAGAACTCAAGCGATACCCTAACACCTCCAAAGATCCAAGAAGAACTCTTGCTATACATAGTAGCAACAAATACGGTGGTCAACCTCAAAGAATCATCGTGGAAAGAGAAGAGCCCGAGCAACCCAACAAGGTCAGGAGGGTTTACTATGTGAGCGAAGTTCTATCCGAGTCCAAGGCTCGATACCCTCACGAACAAAAACTACTCTACACCATCTTGATCACATCAAGGAAGCTACGACACTACTCGACAGTCACAAGATAACGGTGGTATTCGACTCACCACTAAGGCGACATCCCCGAGGAACAGAGATTCAACGAGCCGCATATCAAAATGGCTTTAGAACTTCGGAGCAATGAATCTAGAGTTCACCCCAAGAAGAGCAATCAAATCCCAGCGCTACGGATTTCATAGCGGAATGGACGGAGCTCAACAACCCATATCCGACGACATCAAGAAACATTGGAACATGTACTTCAATGGATCGTTGAAGCTAGGGGAGGAGAGGGATTTTATTCATATCTCTAGAAGAAAGACAACTCAAGCACGTCTTTGCAAATCATGTGGCAAAGGCTACAAACAACGCAGGTAGAGTATGAAGCACTCATCCATGGCCTCAAGATAGCAAGCAAGAACTGGGAATCAAGAGACTACAAGTATACGGCGACTCGGTTGTCATCAATCAAGTCAACAGGAGCGAGGCGCACAAAGGACAACATAAGGGTCTCTATTGCGCGTATAATATAAGGCTGAAAAAGAATTTTCAAGGCCTTGAGATCCTACACGTGCTCGAGAGATGTGCCAATATGGCGGCGGGCCGTGTTAGCCAAACTTCCGGATCTAACGCAGGCCCAAGTCCCACCCGGGAGTATTCGTCGAAGAACTCTTGAAACCATCCATCAAGAAAAACCCGGAAGAAGACAACATGGAGCAATCGACTCTAAATGGAGTAAGATAATCTCTCGGTCGAAGAACAACTCCACTGGATCGAAGACATCATAAAACTTCATCAAAGAACAAGATATTACCGAAGACAAAGGTGGAAACAACCGAGGATCTTGAGGAAGAAGCAAGAACTACGTGCTCATCAAAGACAAACTTTATAAAGAGAGCAGCATCATCGGAGTACTACTCAAATGCATAAGCTCAGAAGAAGGAAAGGACATCCTCAAGAAATCCACTCGAGATCTTTGGTGGAAACCACGCTAGATCAAGAACCCTCGTGGGAAAGCATTCGAGGAACGGGATACTGCGGCCTTGACCCTCAAAGGCGCAGTAAGAACTCGTCGAGGAAAATGCAAAGGATGCCAGATGTTCCGCCAAGACAGCGCATGCGACACACACCCGTCCGCATACCACCATCATGGCCTTTCGTCTTTGGGGACCGGATCAAGTCGGACCACTCAGAGAGCAAAGGGAGGATATGAGTACATCGTCGTCATCGACAAATTCATCAAGTGGATAGAATACAAGCCATTGGTCACCTTGACTCAATTCAAAGCAATGAAAGTTCATCCAAGAGATCAATACCTGATTTGGGATGCCCAACAGATCATCGACCTCGGATCACCGTTCACGGCCCGAGAATTCGAAGGTGGGCACAAGATTGTGGCATACGGATAGACTACGCCTCCGTAGCACACCCTCGTGCTAACGGACAAGTCGAGAGAGCAAGCGGACTCATCCTTGCCGGGCCCGAAGCCAAGATTATACGAAGAACTCAAGGACTACGGGCTAAATGGATTGAAGAACTCTAAAAAAGTTGTTCGGGGCCTAAGAACTCAAATCCGTGAAACAACGAGACCTCACCCTTCTTCCTCGACCTATGGATGAAGCGTTCTACCGGCAGACCTCATATGGAGCTCTCCAAGGATCGA
>JADLZK010012966.1:0-12771 GCA_015847255.1 Hyparrhenia diplandra
GTATGCCAAATGTACAAAATTTCAAGCAAATATGCAATACAATGGACGATAATCACGACATTCATTATCGTCCCATTGCTTGTACAAGTGCTGCCTGCAGATCGATTGGTCTCAGTCTGAACAAGAGGAGGATTTGGTGTAGATGTGGTACAATTTTTTTTATTATTATTTTTTTTTTTTTTTGCCTTTGCAACTTTCTCCTATGCTGCTGCTACTTACTACCCTTCTTCATCTTGACTACAATTTACAAAGAACTGAATGTAAAAAAAATCACTAAACAATCTAGCGCCAGCATAGCAGTAGCAAGAACAAATAAATTAGAGGGGAAAATGAAATCTTTTCCTAGCTGCCTGTTGCATTCGACGTCTTTGCTGCCTGCTTTGGTCACCTCCTCACCAAGTCCCGGGGCCGCTGCGCTGCAATTGCGGTGACGAACTATCTGTGTACTGCAGCCTGCTAAGCTGCTGGTCACTTTTTTTCTGCATCATCGGCCAGCGCGCCAGGGCAAAGGAAGCAGATCGAGATGTGTGGATGTGTTGCGGTCGCCCATTGCCGCAGTGATCAGCAGATCAAGATGCGCCACCGCCGCTTGGGACGAGAATTGTTCGGGAAGAACGGTAGTTGCAACTTTCTGAATAGGATGTCGATGGGAGTTCTGCCTTGCCTGCTCGCTGCTACTACTTGTGGGCTTTTGGATGCGGTGATAGAGAGTGAGGAAATTGAGATTAGGAAGGGGGTGGTCTATGAAACATTGGAGCATCTCAAGTTCTTTTATGGTGGATTACGCCGATAGGTTTCACGCAGGCCTTATAGAGTTGACCACTGCGACCAGGAACAAGTGGTACACGGTGCTTTGCAAGAAGTCATGTGGTTGAGGAGTTTGGGCTCGGAAGCTGAGTTACAAGACATTGAAGATTCGAAAGGTGAAGCGACCTCACACCTGTCAGTCTTCTAAGTTGAAGGGGTGCACGCCCAAAACGCGCCTGTTACCTTGGTCGTCGTCTTGTCGGCCTTGTTAGGGCCGATAGCGATACATTTGTTTCTTCCCTGAGCGAGAGCATATTTGGGTTCATCGGATATCGAGTGAAGTACTCGAAGGCATGGTGAGCAAAGCAACATGCTATAGAGCTGTTGTGGGTGATTGGAAGGAGGCATACAACCATGCTCCAAGAATTCTTAGTGCCATGAAACACTTCAATCCAGGGCTTAGGTGGTATCCTATTGCTGGGCTGATAGTGGATGACACGTTGATGTGCCAAAAACATGTTCTGCAGAGATTGTTGGTGTTTTTTCGTAGTCAGCAGAGGCGTCTTGCTTGACATTTTATTATCATATGGTGTGATGGCGGGCTTAGCGCGCAGCGTGACGAGGTAGTGGCGTCTCGCCCGCCCGCATTACCCCACGTGTCGCGCCCGAGTCGACGGCGCCGACAGCGCCGCAACAGGCCCTTTGGCGCTGACGAGCCCAAAAAAGACAAAACTATCTCAAAATCAACATTTGTTCCCCAAAGGGCTTCGTTTCTAAAGATTCAATCCGATGGCATGAATGATTAATCACTCAACTAGATGCTATACATTATATTGCATTTTTCTTGAACGAACATTGAAAAGACAAATTGAAACTTTAAATGCACATATTGTTAGAATAATTTATAGTTTTTTCTAGTTTTACGGGCTGTTCAACCGATGATTTTTTCTCGCGGCTAACGCCGTTTGTTGTGAGAGAAAAAAAAACAGTGTACTATTGCTGATTACTTGGGTTGATAAGTTCAAAGCGAACATAATTAGTCTATTTGAGGCGCCCTAAGATGATTAAGTTTGAGATTAGTAGATACCCTATTCAAGACTCAGGACGTCTCCTTTTTTCTTAGAGATCTGATTGGCTAGCAAGTAGGTAGCTTTTTGCGTGGGATCGATCTCGTTGTACAAATATATCAACATGTGTAAAACCAGCAGACAGAACGATATCCTAGTCGTTTCGGCAGGCTTGGTCGCTTTTATTCGCGCCGCAGGCTAGCCTAGCAAAGCCATAGCTATTCATCACGTGGATCATATGCATGATGCATCATGTGCAGTGATTTGAAAGATGGTTGGCTACCTAGGTCATATGCATGCATCATGCGCTGTGCTTGATGTCGATGTACAGTAGCTGAATGCATATTGCATGCATGAACGCTCGATAATACATATGATATATGATTTATAACTTATTTCTAAAAGAATTTATTATTATACACTCTAGTAACTAAGTATATTTTCTTCAAAAAAAAGTATAACTAAGTATACTTGAGAGGAATCTCGTATACCTCTCTGCCTGCATGGATCATATAAAAATATATACAGGCATCGTGGAACGAAGTCGGTTTTCCCAGAACCGTGAGCGCGCGTCTACCATATCTACGGCTGCATCCTACGGCTGCATGTCCTTCGAGATTCGCGCAAGTCAACAACCCCTTCACCCATGGCCATGTGATTCCGTTCTTGCTGCTTTTTGTTTCCCTGCTTTCTTTTTCATGCTTTCATTCCCAACTGACGTACCTCTGATTCCATTACTTCTTTTTTTGATTCATTCCTTCCTTCTTCAATACACTTCTGCTTGTTTCCAATGCTTCGTTCTGAGCGTCTCTCTCTTCGCCACTTTTTGAAATGAATTTTCGACGACTGCTGCAGCGCCGCCGCCGCCGCAGTAGCCGCCGTCGCCGGAGAACACCTTTCCGTTGAATCTCTCTATTCTCCATCTCCCCTTGCGCCGCTCCTTTCTCTTTCCTCCGTCTACCTCCCTGACGTTCCTCTTTCTCTTCCATCTCCCCTCTCCCTGTTTTCTCCGTCCTCGCCTCACCTCTCTTTCTCTCTCGTCCGTCTCCATCTCCCCTGCCTCGCCGATCCGCTCTCCTTCTTCCTCTATTCACTTTTTCTCTCTCTTGCCGCTCCTCACCACTGTCTCCCTCTCTCATCTCAATCTCCCTCTCTCTTCACAGTGTGGCCGGCGACAGATCCGCCGCCGTCGGCCGCCGTTGTAGCCGTCGTCACCTCTGGAAGCAGCTTCCGTCAAGGTCAGCGTCATCCTCATTGATCCTATGTAGCTGATCCACTAGTACCTGTCGCACTCATAGTTTTTCCCTCTACTATTTTTTTTTGGTCTACAGAGATCCGCCTCCGCCGCCCCCTGCCTCTGACGGACCTCGCCTGAGGGCTGTGGCTTCGAATCTGTACAAGGTGATTTGATTAATCCTTTATTCGCTTTATCTGTCTGTCTTTTCTAGATCTCTTTTTTTTCCATTGTTATGTAGATCTCTATTTGCATTTCAGTAGCATCTTTGGTGTCCTAAAAAAAATAAAAAAAAATGCAAGATGACGACAGTTTTCTTTCAGATGTAAAAACTGAAGTATTTCAGATAACTTTGCAAGACTTTAAGTAGCACTGGTTCAGTTTTGTATTTTGAAAGTTATATGACAAGTATAACATGTACAGCCTCTTTCAGATTCCCAATTATCGCATTTCCTCAGCTCTGCCATATTCTCTATTTCATATTAAATTTAGTCTACACTAATTTCCTACAGTCTAAATCAAATGAAAACAATGGAAAGAACCATCTGACATAACTCTTGGGGTTGTCTGATATGAAGGAAATTAGACATCAAAAACTATTAAAACTTCCAGTACATTTCCTTTTAAGTAGAGCTAACGACAGATGTGAAAGTTCAATTGAAACCACCACACGTTCAGTAGCATTTTTGGTGTAAGCAACTTTCAGAAGTAAAAACTATAATAGCATCTTCTCTTCCAATTTTTTGATGATTAACTTGTCCTTTTCTTATGTATCTGTACAACATTTTCAGATGTAACTTAGACCAATTTCAATTTTGGTGTGCTCATCTTTTTAACTTTCATATGACTATCTGTTTGTCATCTAATGGATAAGCAGTAGTGAATATTCTTGCCTTTATATAAATCCCATTGCAAAAGCACTGTACCAACCCCCGTGCTTAGTTGCCATTGCCGCGGTGCTTTGCCTTTGCTAGAATCAGTATCGATTAGCCTCCTTTGTCCTTTATCCTAGAAGGACATACTTGCTTTTCAGCAACAAGTCAGCTGGTTTTTATTTGAGGTGTGTCTATGATGCATACTTACATCTGAGTTATTGCAGGTTTCACTGGATTGACACACTTGACCTATTTGGACCTGCATAACTGATTCTTTTCATGAACTACTTCAGATGTAAGTATGCATACTAAAAAGACTATCTTATCCAAGAAGACTACTGTGTTAGCTCAAAAAATGCAGCAGCTTCTCTTGGTGCATACTACCTTGATGGAATGCACATCAGTTCTTTGTGATCATTTTGCAGGAACATTACCTTAATTTTGAAGCAGTTTTATTGTATATTCCTTTTTACTAGACCCGCCTTTATGTGGAGCATTGAGCATAGGTATCGAGCTAAGAAAATTCATTGATTAATGTTTAGCTTCTTCACACTTTTTTGCTAGGTTTCGCTCTGTTGATAGCATGTGTGTTTTGTTTACTGAATTTTATTGAACACTAGCAAGTGTGCACTGTCTGAAATTGGCATACTACAACTCAGCTTGGTATTGGTTGTCTGACCGCGCTCCGTCGTCCTGTCTATATCTCCATTCTATATCTCTGCACCGCTGCAATCTATGTCATTTTGGACGCTGCAACATGTTGGGGTTAGTCCCACATCGGTAATCGATGGTGGGGGAGCACAACATATAAAGCGGGGCAGTCCTCACCTATCGCTAGTCTTTTGGGTTGTGTAGGCCCAAGGCTTTGATATGTTGTGGCTCGGTGGGCCTCAGGGAGCGGCATGGCCCAGGATGGGCCGGGCCAGCCCGAGGAACCTAGAGGCGGCGGCCGATGGGCCAGGCCCGGTTCGAACAATGGTTATGGGCCCACACCACGCTTCCACTGTGTGAACCCAGAAAAGATCTCGGTAGGTCACACACTGAGGACGAAGGCCGTCATTGACAGACGTCTTGGCCACACAAAAAGTGTGAGCCGACAAGAGTCGGGTCCGATGTGTGACTACGGGGGAGATTGTTGGGGTTAGTCCCACATCGGTAATCGATGGTGGGGGAGCACAACATATAAAGCGGGGCAGTCCTCACCTATCAGGCTAGTCTTTTGGGTTGTGTAGGCCCAAGGCTTTGATATGTTGTGGCTCGGTGGGCCTGTAGGGAGCGGCACCGGCAGATGGGCTGGGCCAGCTCCGAGGAACCTAGAGGCAGCGGCCAGATGGGCCAGGCCCGGTTCCAACACAACATGCACCGTCTATATCTCCATTCCTATATATCTGTTTTTAATCAACTTGTGTGTGCCTCTGTCCTCCAGTATTCCAATTTAGTGTAACAAATTTGCCTCTTGCATGTGAGTGGATTGTTTTGATCTTACTTTTACATATTAGATCCACACCTAAACTTTAACTTATGTTAAAACTTCCCTATCTCATCCTTAGACATGTGTACTATCATTTCCTACTGATATTATTGGTTGACTAGCATAAGCCCTCAGCTCAGTATTGGTTTACTGTTATTATTGGTTGACTGATAGCACATGCGCATTTACTGATATTAGCATACTACAACTTAGCTCAGTATTGGTTGACTGATAAGTAACTCATCCCTAACTGATTTTAAGGCCATATAAGTAGACTTTGCATCATATAATAGCTGAGAACACGGCTTTTCATAGCCCATATTTTCTAATTTACTAGTAATAGTTGACTGTTAAATTATTACATTATTACATTATTTTCAGTATTTATATGCCTTACAGTGTTCTGCCTATATCAGAACCGTGTGGCTGCAATTTTTCTCTACATCAAAAAAAATCTCATTTCTCTCCACTGATGCTGCACCGTGCTGTCTATATGCACCGTGTACATATCTATTTTGAAACAACTTGTGTGTGCCTCTGTCAAACATTATTAGATCCTAGTTTTACATATAAGTGGATTGTTCTGGTCCTACCTTTACATATTAGTTCTGCTTGAAATGTATGTTAGAACTTGAGGAGTCACTGAATGGAGTCATTTCCTTTATAACACTGCACTTTTGTTTCCATTTATTCAGATTTGTGGAGTCACTGAATGGAAGATCAACATACTGATATGCGAGGAAAGGAGCGTGGGGTGAACAAACCTGATGGCTCTAGGACTGTCTGTTCCAAAAAAACTATACTGGTAATGATGCTCAATGAAAATGTTTACTTGTTATAACTTATATCAAAAAATCTATATACTTGTTTCAAAAAATAATATGTTTTTGGTTTACTATCAACATGTTTTTTTTTTTTTTTTTGCAGAATTTATCCAAAAGAGTTCCAAGACCTCTCAATGTCTCATTCAGCGGGTCGCTTTCAACAACTATTGAGTCTTGCTTCAGTTGGTCCGCTTCATTATGATTTCTTCGATTGTCTCATATCTACCCAGTTATCCGATTTGTTTTTGCTCGGTTACCTTAAATGATAGATCTGGATCTAGATATTTAGTGAGCTCCTTCATCGCCCATGAGATTAGTTTGTTTTTTTTAAGCCACTAATATACCGTGTTCTACTTGAAATGTTTTCATATTTATTATGTATAGATCTTCTTGTTATGCTATTATATTCCATAGTAGTTTTGTTCAATTGTCAGAGCTGCTATTCTCTAGTAGATTTGCTGAGCTGAAGAATATATGATATTCCTTGTTATTTAGCCTTCAATTTTTTCTTCTGATGGGATGCTATTTATCGCCTAATTTGTTTCCATAGTTATGTTCTTCCACTAATTGTGTATCTTGTGTACCAGATATATCTGACCTTTCTGTAATGCTATCGCGAAAAAAACTATATGACGAATGGCTGGGGCAACCTGATTCAGAAAACACAAATAAATATTTGCACAAAGAATAACCCAGTGCTGAAGAGTGTGACCTCAAAGTTACAAAGCTGATGACAGGTTTCTTATTGCAGCTCCCAATCTTATGTTCTTCAAGAGCCAAGTGGGACTTGCAAACAGAGCAAAAATGGCGACCTGTCCATGCTAAAGCAAATATCTTTGGCATTAGAAATTCCTTGGCATTATAGCGGAAGAAGTTTTGTTGAGCTATAGGTTTTCAGCTGCTTTCTGGTTAATGTTGTACGCTGTCAAAGAGAAAGGACAGCTAAATTGCAATGTGTAAAATGAACGAAGTAGGTCTTCCTTTTTTTTTTTCCTTTTCTTTTTTGGTAAGGATGAATATTCGAGCTTTGTTGGTTACCCGTATCTGTTTGTAAATGCACACACATAGTAAGGGAGTGAAAAACATATTCCCTTGTTTTTAAATGGACGCACATAGTAAGGGAGTGAAAAACATATTCCCTACATTTTGTAATAATATATTTTAGTGATTAAGATGGATTAAAAGACACACAAAAGATACACGTGCTTTTACTGTATTCTAACAAATCCACAATTGAATGGGCTACATTGCTCATTTGCTTGCTCGTTCGATCTGATGTATAGCAGGTGACGTGGTGCTACTGCTATAGTGTTATTGGATATTCTATTTTAGTTTATAAGATACACAATATATAGGAGATTCATAGTACCATACTCAGAGCAACTCTAGTGGTTTCTCTACTTGATGTACCTATTATGTGTTTAGTTTCCGGTATTTTTAAGCTTTTTAGGTCTAGTATTTTTTAAAAAAAAACCGCTTCCTCCTCATGTACTCCGTCATCTTCTGATCCGGTACTTTTAAATTTTTAGGTATGATTCTTATATGATTATTAATTATTAATCTAAGCTATTGATCTCAAAATCAAAGAGCTCAGAAATTTGTATGGTAGCCCGATGTCTAAGCAGTTAAGGCACCTTAATGTAACAACAATTATTTGTATTTTTGGGCATGATTATGGGCCATAAAGCTAAGCGTGGCTCTGCGCCACTCGATGTACCTATTCTTCAGTTTCCACATTTGTCTCAGTGTCTCTTTTTTCATTCTTTTTAATTCCGTATGTCACCTGTGTCGCATAACTCATTCATGATTTTTTCTTACAATTTTCAAACACATTGATTGTACTACCTTTTGTAATTCCAAAATAAGCACACATAGTGCATGTCGTTCTTGTTTTTTTTTTTTTTTTTTGCTACATAGGCTATTATAGTAAATAATACTCACTTCATTCCAAATCATAAGATGTTGACTTTTTGGCCCTAAGTTTGACCACTCATGTTAAGTCATTCTCCAGAATTTGTTGTGGCCCTAAGTTTGGCCCTAGTAAATATACATCGCCTTCTTATTAAAAAAAATGTGTGCAAATATTGTCAAATTAAGTCATTCTTGAAGAACTTCTATTAATAAATGAAGCCACAACAAAAAAATGTGATATTTGAATAAGACGAAAGTGGTCAAAGTTGATCATTTTTTCTGAAATGCTAAGCATGGCTCTGCACCACTTGATGTACTTATTTCGTGTTTAGTTTCCTGTATTTTTTAAGTTTTTAGGTCCGATACTTTTTTTTTGAAAAATTGCTTCCACCTCATGTACTCTGTCATCTTGTGATCTGGTGTAAGTTTTTAGGTATGATTCTTATATGATTATTAGTTATTAATCTAAACGTTGTTAGTCGGCTATAGATCTCAAAATCAAAGAGCTCATGAATTTGTATGGCAGCCCGAAGTGCAAGCAGTTAAGACACCTTGTTGTAGCCACAATTATTTCTTCTTTTTTGGGCGTGATTATGGGCCAGAAAAGCTAAGTGTGGCTCTGCGCCACTTGATGTACCTATTCTTAAATTTCCACATGTGTATCTACGCCCTTTTTTTATTCTTTTTAATTCAGTATGTCACCTATATACAATGTGTACTTTTTTTTTTGGAATAGACAGAATATAATGAGATAATAAAAGAAAGGTGGTGTATAACAGAGTCATACCGCGACATTTATTTTGGGTTCCTTTGGACCAAAAAGGTAGTAGTATCTGTTTTAAAATATTTATGAGAAGATAACTAAACAAAATAAAAATAACATAATTATCTTGTGCTAAACATAATTTTATGAACAACGAGAATAGCATACTTGTTCCCAGATACTTTGTATATATATAAAGTAATAGTACGTGTAGTACATCAGCAACCATACTAGTATAAAGAGCATGGACTACAAAAAAATATTAGTACAATAAGCCATATTTTCCATACCCATGGTCCTCCACAAAATAATAACCTAGTAAATTAAGGCATGGCTTTCAGATTTGGTTAGCCCAATTCTGCATCTTCTCTGACGTGTATACAAATACAAACTAATGCAGCCGTATCACAAGCTCAACAAATGTACTGTCCTTTTCTTCTAAGCTTCCCTTGAGACTTGCAGACCTCACCGGCAACACCTAGTTTAGCACATGATGACCTCAACATTCGAGCCTTGCCAAAGAAGAGGAACCAAAGGGACAGAACAAGCATTGTGTTCATGTGGCCTAGGACATGCAAGGATACATCAGAATACCTCCCCTATGCAGATGAATTGGCTCAGACTGACGCCAATGGTGTTGAAGCATGAGAGTGAGAAAGAACTGCAGAATCATGGGAACAATATTGTAAGGATGCTAAGTGAAGTTGTATATATAGCCAACTAGAAACTATTGCTAGCAGGTTCAGCATGAAAATGAGGTAATTTCAGTCACAATAACTGGAATCATTGAGCTAGTGTTAAAGTTTATTGATAGCTTATAAACTATGTCTGTATTGAAAAATCTCAACCAGATAAATGCAGCCTAATCACCATCTTATCTCTGAGCCAAAATTAGCACCGACAAATCATAATCAAAGATTTTAATGATTAAAAGCTCTTGCCAACAGCTTTCACAAATGAAAATTTTTAAGCCAAACTCAAATCACATAAAACAAAAATAAGTTTGAAGGAATATTAGATAAAACAAATTTAATTAACCAGGATAATCACACTACGATGACAAGTACAGTTTGGGGTGCATTTCTTACATTCAGAAAGCAGAAACACTTTTTATTCTAATGAATTGTTAACCATAGCATCAAAATTGGTAGATAAGATAGAAGAGTTCCCTTTGCTTGTCCAACCGTATCATATGGACACCGGTCGAGATACCTATGCATAAAACAAAAATTTCAACAACCTTACAAGTGTCTTTAGACATTGCAGAAGTATTCAACATGTAAAATTTGCATTGAAAGAAATAGACCATATATAGGAGAGTGCCTCTGAAAGTGTCACACTGCATATATTCAGTCAGAGCTAATACTGTTCCATCATCCGTGAACCTAACAGGGCATGACATCTGTACTTGCCCATACTAAATTTGACATAAATCATTCTTTTTGTGTGCACTGCTACCTCAAATTATTGCCATCAAGGTCAAAACTCAAATAAGCAACATAGTAAAATTTTTTAAAAAGTCTACAAATTTCAATAGCATCCCCACATAGGATTTTTTTTTTTTGAGAAGGAACATGTATTAATCTTGGTGCATTACACCGACCCTTTTACAAACGTAAATCCCAAGAAAAGAAAAATTACAAAGAAGTACAAAACTCCTGCTCATCTTCCTCGAAGCCTTCGGGAGATCCGTTTCGTCACCGCCGGCCGGCCGCTTCCCAATCATCGTGGGACACCAGAGCCAAACCCACAAGGTGGAGGCCGCAGAGGAGGACTTACTTCTAGGCGAATCACCGAATAAATTGCCTCCCAGCGCATCGGCCAACTCCCGCACCCATGATGCATCCTTCGATTCCACCACGGCAACCCGAAAGCAAATTTTCACCAAAGAATATCTTCCTTGAGATTAACAGGGTCAACAACATCATCACCGAAGAAGACGACGATGCGCCGCCCCGACTCTGGACAGTCTCCCGGCCTCTCCGCTGACGCCGGAGAAGATCGCCATCGGAGAAACGGAAGAAGCCTGCGAGAATTTATTCCACAAGGGCCGCCGCCGCTTCCGCATCGCCGGGCGCCGCCAGAAAAACAAACCGCAGAGGAGCCACGCTCCTCCGGCAAAACCTAACTCCACCGTTAACATCGACGGCGAGCAAACCTAGACTGGACTCGACTAAAACCCTATGAAGACAGGCTGTTGGGGCGGACCCCGCTCCTCGTCACCACCGCAGCGAGGCCGAGGCGGGGAGCGGGGGTCGTCTGGCGGGCGGCGGCGGCGGTGTCGCCCGACCTCTTTCTTTTCGCGAGAGCCAACCAGGAGGCGGCGGGCTGTGCGTTATCGTAACTACCTAGAATTAAACCATACATCCCCACATAGGATTGGGAAGACTGAGATGATAATGAACTGTCAGCAATGAGCTAGGACCTAACTGAAACCCAATTTGAAAAGAAAAAACAAAATTGAAAAGATCATGCCTAGATATGGACAGGACAATACATATTGTAATCTGTACAAAGGAATTACACCTGAATCCGAACTTTATACTGCAATCAACAAAAGCAATAGTGATGAGAAATTATAGAATAAAACTATTGAGAAACTGAAATGTTGATTGGCTAAATAATACGTAATTACATACATCCGAACTGTATTGTTTTTTAAAAAGTAAAATGCATGTCTTACTAGAATCAGAACAGGTCGTTCTCACCTTGTGCTGAGCGATGGATCTGAACAAGGTAGGATGGAGAAAAGAGAGATTGGGGAAGAGGAAGGTTGTGGGAGCTCGTCGCTCTTACCAGATATGAATTTTTGGCAAATAAAAGCCAAAAAAAAATGCATCAATCTATCACCGTAAAAGTAAGAAATAGGTAAGATCCGAGAATGGAAAATAACGAATCTGAATTCTTTGACGAAATAAATAAACACTAAAATCATGGAGATGAGAACGAAGAGGATCAAATCAAGGGGACACAACAAAGGGGCAGCACTATTTATTTACTAGACCTAATCTTCAGCGCTCGTGGATGGAGAACGAGAGAGAACAGGGAGAGAAAGAATGGGAAAAAAAAAACAGAGAACTATTGAGATGACTAGTTTAAAAAAATAATGGAGATGAGGGGTGAGAGGATCGATTCAAGTTGAGGAGAAACAAGAAGCGGCAGCTGGAGATCGGATCTCATCTTCAGAGTCCTAAATGGAGAACGGGGAGCAGAGAACTTCAATGAGGAGATCTGACCGAAACTATAAGACCTTGTAAATGAAACGAGAGTAAAGACGACCGGCAAGAGATAGAATGGCGAAGAGAGGAAGAGGGGGAGAGGAACGGCGAGGGAGGGACATGAAGAAGGAGGAGAAAGAAAGAGAAGAGCAGCGAGGAAGAGGGAGGAGGGAGATGGAAACGGCGGACAGAGAGCAAGGTCGAGCGAGGAAAAAGGATGACGGTCAAAGGAGCAGCGCAATGATAATGGAGACGAGATATTTTCGACGACGGAAAGGATGGAGACGAGAATATGGGAATGCAGGAAGTGGAGAAAACACAGCAAAAGCGTGGATGGGGAGTTGGGACTGTGAAACAAAGCAAAGGAATGGGGAGGGGAATGGAGCCCGGGTTGACTGGCGCAGATCTAAAAGGATCTATGAGCGGCGAGATAGAGGAGACGCGCGCTTGCCGTTCCGGTTATGCGTTTTCGATCGTGGAACAGATGCGTGCACGCGCGCGCACAAAATCACTTGTGGAGCACCAGTATCATGTCGTAGTGCCAGTTCACATTCATGCATGGTTGTTGGTGGATCGGAAGCCTAGGCGTTCTCTTCATGAAGAAGGATATCTCCCACTCATTTTCGGAAGCCTAGGCGTTCTCTTCATGAAGAAGGATATC